>JAVJIF010009077.1:0-179913 GCA_038442645.1 Agave tequilana | reverse complement strand
GGGTGACAATCAATTAAGGTACAAATTGAAAATATGTCAAAGTAGCATCTTGATACCAAGTAAAAGTAAACATAGATCAACAATAAATGGTATATGCTATATACATTCATGAAGAGGAAGATGTGAAGCTTCCCTACATAGATACATTTACATGAAGGAGGGATGACAGCCCTAATTCACATAACGTATACTATGCAATGCATAAGAGGAGATGTGAAACTCCCCTACACACGTGTACCACATAAAGAAGAGATGTCAAGCTCCTCAATACAAGATACACTCAATATGAATCTATATGTAGAAGAGATGTTAAGCTCTCCTTGCATATAGGCAAAATAATCAAAACTTTTTGTATTTATCTTTTAAACAAAATTTTGAGATACCAATTTTTAAACATTCAAATAAACATCTTGATATCAAAAAGATATTTTTCCTTTTAAGTATATGATATCAAATGAAATGACTAATTTTCTATCATAAAGCAAGGGAGTGGAAATATAAATACCAATTGAAATATGAGAATCGAATTTTCTCCCCCTTTATGAAATACCAACAAAACACATGCATAAGCTTGTATAAGAACCAATTGAAAATTGAATCAATTGAAATAAAGTTGAAGCTCAAGCTTAGCATAAACAAAATATATATGTATGAAAAATTTAATACCAATCGAAATTGATACTATTGAAATTGAAAAAACATACATACATACAAACATATATGAGTATACAAGAAGGTCAAATTGATACCAATTGAAAGAATTTCAAATGATACCAATTAAAAACAACAATAATGATCAAGTGTATACATCATATAACTACTACCCAATCATGTTCAAGTTTAAAATGATTTTCAATATAAAGCATACATGAGCATGATCGCCCATCCATCCGCCCGTAGATGGTAGGGGTTTTCAAAATAGGTTTAAAAATTAAAGTATGTTTGAAAAACTCTACCAAAATAAGAATACGAACTAGTTATATGAAAAATTTGTAAACTAGTACGAAATCCTTCAAGTAAGGAATAAAACAAAATATTTTTCATGAAACATGATAATCAACACTCTCTAATCAAATAAGCATAAATATGACTCATGAAAGCAAACACATGAGTAAACAATAAATGTGAGTGTACAATAAAAATGTGAAGATCATAATCATGAAATTGACATTCAAGCTCAAAATTCCTTGAAACATGAAAACATGAAAATCCAAAACTATTTATTCTTCAAGGTATATGTATGTCCTATACAAAAACTAAAGTATACATACATATCCAAACACAACGAGTCCACAAAGATATATGCATGAAGGCACGTGGCTCAAAGGATGTATATGTATAACAATAATTTGGATAAAATAGACATATACATGAAGTTAAACATATAAACATAAAACAAATTCAAGAATGATACAAGTTTAAAATGCATGGATCATCAAAACTAGACTATACTAGCACATCTAATGGGTTCAAATAAGCATTCAAGCTCAAACATATAGATTTATTTGTGGCCCACTATATGTACAAGTATATACCAAGTTTTAATGAAAACTAACATCTAAACATGTAATCAAAGCATGAAGCATAAAACAAGACAAAAATCATCATGATAAGCAAAACATGATTATTATGCAAATTCACATGTTATTAGAGCTATGATTATATGATAGCTAAACAATGGTGAGAACACTAAATAATAGACCATATTAAACATGGGTGTCTCAAAAAGGGCTATACATGCATGTCAAGGATCTAATAAACATGACATTTTCATAATAATCTACAAATAATAAAACATGCTATAAATGATAAACATGGAAAGCATGCTTAAACATAAATAAGGAGTTAGAGATTGATACCAAAATCGATGAAGGTACTAAAATCACCTAGAGGGGGGGTGAATAGGTGATGGCTATATGAAATATGGCAATAATGCGGAATTAAAATTCTACTAACAATTAGCTCAATTAAAAACACTTGCAATGTAAAAGACATAAATAGTGCAAGAATTAAAGAGTTTAGAGTTTAGAGAAAATTGAGCAAACGCAAACACGAGGATATGTTTCCGAGGTTCGAGCCACGCTCTACGTCCTCGCCTTCACACTTGAAGGATTTCCACTATTGTTGATCCCACTGGATCGCCAATACAAGGACACACTTGTCCAATCTCTCGTGATGCCGCAACACTACCCGGAGCACACTAGCTCGCTTGAGGCCGATGCCTCTACAATTCGCTCAAGAAGAAGGTTGATCACACTTGATCACTAAACGCTCACTTAGCACAATCCTATAACCAATATGTAGAAGTAGAACTTGGGATTGTGAAGTGCAAAAAACTAGAGTGAAGTAGAGGAGTTAGCTTCAAGGGTGTTTGGAAATTTTGGCTTTGGAAATCTTTTTCTAAAATGAAAGCTTGAAAAATCACTTGTAAAATTGTTGTGAAAATTGTTGTCTTATCATGTTGAAGTGACCACCTATTTATAGGGGATGAAAGACAGGGTAAAACTGGTGGAGAAATTCGTTGGGTGAAGATCCCAACAAAAACAGTCAGAAAAATATAGCTGTTGGAGTCTGTCAGACTTTTCTGACAACTGTCGGTCGACCGGGTCGGTCGACCGTCAACGGTCATATTTCTGACCGTGGGGACATCGGTCGACCGCCCCGGTCGACCTAAACAAACAGAGAGCACTGTCAAGTGCCGGTCGACCCGAGCGGTCGGCCGACGTGCACACAGGCACAGCCGTGCACGTCGTTCGACCTGGGCGATCGACCGGCCTCTGTCAGATCTGATAAAACAGATCCTGCAGAAACCAGAGAAAGGGTTTTGGGTTTGATCTATTGGATTGAGGTTTTGGACTTTATAAAAACTGAGAGTATGATCATATTCAATACTCAAACATGTTCTATCTTTTTGATAAAAATCCTTTTTATAAAAACTTATTTTCAAACAATCGTTTTTCAAAACTTAGTATTTCTAAAACTAATTTTCCAAAACATGATTTTTCTCAAACTATGTTGAAAATACTGAAATGAAAATTCTTTTGAAGCCTTGAAGCAAACTAAGTGTGTGTGAGTGACAATCCCAAATAATCTACTTCTACATCTAGGTTTTGACAAAATGTCTAAAAAGAAAGTAAATACAAATCTTGGTCTTTTCTTCAATGTCTTGATCCCGAAGCTTTCTACCGTGCTTGGCTTAGGAATGCAAATCTTTAGCGGCGTCCAAACTTGTGAGTCTTGATAGTGGAGCCGTCAAATCAACCTGTTTTAACCTGAAATTCTTTTAAACAAAATTGTTAAATACATAACTAAATATGTTTTTGTTATCATCAAAATATCCAACAAGATATCGGGCTAATGGCCTTTGGGCCAACAATCTCCCCCTTTTGATGATGACAAAACATATATAGTTATTACAAATATTTTGGGTAGAGACTTCATGAGAAGCTCCCCCTCAACACATGCATATCATAAAAAATATACTCAGGCATAGATAAACAGCACAAATGATAATCCACAATACACATGTCCATGCTAGAACACTCATAGATAACATATGTTCTTACATAGATAAAAGACAAAGACACATGGTCACAACACAAACATCAAATATCAAATACATGTCCACAATACCAAAATACTAAAAGATGTCCAACACAAATACAAAATACATCAATATAAGCCCAGAAATGAAAAGATCTCTCCCATCAATCAATAACTCTCCCCCTTTTTGACATCATCAAATAAAGGAAAATCACTTAGCACCACCATCGTCTTCAGATGAACTCTCCTCAGCATCACTCTCCTCATTATCGTCTTCCTCAGACCAGCTCTCCGCAGCATCACCCTTAGTCATCTTCTTATCGCCATCATCATCAGCATCCTCATCAGAAGAAGAAGCCGCCTCCGCTGGATCAATGCCTGCAACTCCTGGCTGAGGTGGTGAAACAGCAGAAGGAGCCCTGGCAGGAAAAGGAGGGCCGGAGGATGGAAGTGGTCGGGCAAAAGATGTGGGATCAGGACCAAGTATGTTGAGCTTCACAAAGATTGCCTCAAATTGCGAGTCCATGAATCTCATGGAGTCAGCAAAGTAAGACATGTCATTGCGAATGCCCTGAAAGCGTGAGTCCATCTCCGCGCGATAAGCTGCATCTCGCTGCTCGATCCAAGGCTGGTGTTCCTGGATCTGAGAGCGAATCTCAGAAGAGATGAAAGACTGGAGATCAGGAGACATGGAAGGGCCGGGAGCGGAGGAAGTCCCTGGGGTAGAAGAGGACCCTGGGGCAGATGATGACCCTGGAGCAGGAACAGGAGGAGGCTGCTCATGAGCGACACGACGCATCTGAGCCTGCATCCTCTTAAGAAGGGTGCTATCCAGGTTCACAGAAGGTTCATAAGGAGTCTTAGTGGAAAGATCAAATCCTAATTATTTGAGGAGATAGGATATGAGCATCCCATAAGGCAAATGCCTACCAGGCATGCGGATCTGATCAGAAGCCATGTGAGAAGCTATGAAATAGGGAAAGTTAATCTTAATGCCCTTGAGAAGGCAATAGACTATCAGTGGAACTGGACCCCTAGTATTGCTATACTCCCCTGACTTGGGTAAAATATTATAGAAGACAAATTTAGCTAAGACTTGGGCGGTGAACGTGAACTTGTTCACCTCCTCATTCTTAACCAAACCGGGATTGTCATTCCCGTGAATTAAGGTGGACGCGTGAGCGCAGACTCACCGGCCGGATACTTAAAGTCCTGGAGATCAAAGGAGTAAACATCAATCCTTCAGAGGAGAGATGCAATAAATCAGCAAACTGTCCTAGAGGGATGTCAATGTCCCTACGTAGAACTCGAGATCTAACTCGATTTTCCTCAAAAGCATAATTGGCATAGAAGTAATGCACTAGGGTGGGGTAAACTGGTTCCCTAATAGCCATGAATTAGTCCAATGAATTTCTTCTCAGATGCGAGGGATATGGAGATGTTCAAAATCTTGGAGAATAACACATCTCCCTGAATGACTGATTTCTTTGAAAGTAGGATAAATCGGTTTTCAGCAAGATCATTGATAAACGGACGTTTGGGCCTAGTGGAGGATGAAGAAGGGACAACAGATTTCCCTTTTTCGGATCTAGACCTCTTAGACATGTGAATTTTGAGAAATGAGAGTTTTTAGGTTAAAATTGGTTAGGGCTTGATCTAACAAGTGATGAGACAAAGATTTTGACAAGAGATTGAAGAACAAAGATATAAAAGCAAGATTCACAAGAAAAATTAGATTTTTACCTGAGGGAAGAAATCAAAACCCTAGGATGAGAAATTTCTCTGAAAAAGGATGTAGATCAGACCTGAGAATGAAATTCAGCGAAAATCCTGCGAAATTAGCCTTGGATTTGATGAAGATTTGAGGGATTATGAGAGATTAGGGTTTAGGAGAGAAAGGGGAGAAGAACGGTCGCTAAAAAAAATGAGATGAGAGAGAGAGAACCGGGCTTTAAAAGATGGGTTTAGGGCAGAATCCGACGCACGGTCGACCGGTCCGGTCGACCCAAAATCCCGAGAGCTCTGACAGACAGAGCGGTCGACCGTACGGGTCGGCCGGCAACAGAAAAGAATAAAAGGTATTCTTCCAGGCGAAGCCGTTGACCGGAAATCAATGGCGATCGGCCGGTCTTGCCTAAAATCTGTCAAACAGCAAGGACACAAAAAAATTTTACAAGAAATTTTTATCAAATAACAAGCAGGATATATTACCATACCAAATTATAATAACAAGTTTTAAATCTTCATTAGTTATCATATCAACAAAATTTTACACAAGACATTTTAATTTTTAATTTTCATACAAAAACAAAGGTTTTAGAGATGTTGAAGCTGAATACCCGGTGAAGGGTTCTGAACTTCATCCTCGTGATTCCTCTTGAATGAGTTGAGATGCGCAATTGCCATCTCTAATGTATTTGTTTTAAATATAAATTTTAAAATATTTTATTTTTAGTTTTAAAAAAAATATGTATATAGGTATATGATCAAAACTTGACATGTGGACATTCAAAATATGTGACAAAAAAATAGGTTATCAAAATTAAAACAAGGCATATACACAATCATGATAGAAAGGTAGCTTTACACTAACATATGTCAATGAAGCACAAAATTAAACTATCAATCCTATGTATTTGTATATATATAACCAAAATTAAAACTTTTTAAATGGAGAAGTTACCAAACGCGGGCAATCTACAAAATAGGTGCCTCCATGATAGTGATGCAAGCGAGATGTGATCTTTGAGCTTTGATGCATCCACCACCCGGGCACCGCCTCCCCCTAAGTTTTGGAGGTTGAAGATCCACCTGTATCATTTAAGTTGGTGGGTCTCTTGGTACCCATATCTTTTTGGGTCCTTTTGGATTAGTACCGGGGCGAACCCAAATAAATTTATTATTCATATTATGTTTAGCAAAACAAAATTTTTCTAAATGGCCTTTGCGGCCACAATGCGTGCAAACATAAATTCTACCACTACCATACATGTATGCATGCTTATGTAAGTGTGCATGTTTTCGTGCATGTGTATGATGAGTGTGTTTCCCTTGGGTTACTCCCTTGGGAAATGTTGATGCAAATTTATTTAAATTAAATGCACATTTTTTAAGAGTTGAATCTAAAACATCAACCCGTTTTTGAATTTTCAAAAATTCATTTTTGTTACATGATGCAATGGGGGTTTTCCCTTTACAAGCTAGTTTATATTTTTCAAAATCAATTTTTAGATTCTTAAAAGCCTTAGCAAAATCATCTTTTTCTTTAACTACAATATCAATTTTATTTTTCAAAGTATCATTTTTCCTTTTTAACTTTTTATTATGAGATTGAGAAATCTCATATCTATGTTGTAACTCTTCAAAAAATTGAGCTAACTCATCCATTGTTAACTCATCATCATCTATAGAGTTGTCGAGAGTTACCTTAGTTGCATCCTCCCCATGTGCCATGAAGCACATGTGCGCGGCGTCGATTTCCTCTTCGGATTTCGACTCCGTGTCATCCCAAGTGGCTACCATCGCTTTCTTCTTCTTTAGCCCATGTTTGGAGGTTGAGGCTTGAAGAGCGGGGCAATCGGCGATGAGATGTCCGATCTTCTTGCAATGGAAGTAAGGACCGGGTTCTTCTCTTTTCCTTTCAATCTTCCTTGAGATTTCCCTCTTCGGAAGTTGCTTTGCCTCCCCTTCTTGTAAAACATCTTGCCCACCTTCCAGATGAGCATAGCAAAATCCTCATCGCAATCTTCCGATGAGTCATCCTCGTCATGAATGGTCGGAGTGGCTTTGAAGGCGATTGCTTTCTTCTTTGGTGCCTCCCTTTCTTCTCGTACTTTCATCTCCATCTCATGGGTCTTGAGATTTCCGATGAAACTGGAGAAGTCCATCTCCTCCCTATCGTTGAGTTCTTTGAGGGTGGTAGCCTTTATTTCCCAAGATTTGGGAAGAGCTCTAATGACCTTCCGAATTTTTTGGTCATTATCGATTGCGTCACCTAGAGAAGACAAGGCATTAGTAATCTTGGTGAAACGCGTGAGCATGTCATCAATGCTCTCATTATCAACATATAAAAATTCTCATATTGAGAACGCAACAAGTCAATCTTGGATCTTTTGACTTGTGACGTTCCTTCATGAGTCACAATCAAAATATTCCAAACTTCAAATGCGGATTTGCAATTAATGATGCGAGCTAGGTCATCCTCATTTAGGGCTTGGGTCAAGGCATATTGGGCTCTAGCATTTGCCTCATAGTCCTTGGAGGTGTCCTCGGACCATGAACTCTCATCGGTGAGAGGTTCTACAAATTTTCTAGTTATGGCCCTAGCTACTCTAACACCTAGGGACTTTAGAAATAGGTTCATCTTGACCTTCCAAATAGGAAAGTTCAAGCCATCAAACTTAGGTGGGGACTTGATGCTAGAAAAGTCAAGGGATGCCATGAATACAAATGTGAATGCACAATCAAATATAAATGCAACAAATATATAGCCAAATGAATGGATCTCCCTAAGGTGGTTAAACCAAATAGTAGGGTTAGGCTCTGATACCATTGAAATCACCTAGAGAGGGGTGAATAGGTGATGGCTATATGAAATATGGCAATAATGCGGAATTAAAATTCTACTTAACAATTAGCTCAATTAAAAGACTTGCAATGTAAAAGACAATAAATAGTGCAAGAATTAAAGAGAGTTAGAGTTTAGAGAAAATTGAGCAAACGCAAACACGAGGATGTTTCCGAGGTTCGAGCCACGCTCTACGTCCTCGCCTTCACACTTGAAGGATTTCCACTATTGTTGATCCCACTGGATCGCTAATACAAGGACACACTTGTCCAATCTCTCGTGATGCCGCTACACCACCGGAGCACACTAGCTCGCTTGAGGCCGATGCCTCTACAACTTCGCTCAAGAAGAAGGTTGATCACACTTGATCACTAAACGCTCACTTAGCACAATCCTATAACCAATATGTAGAAGTAGAACTTGGGATTGTGAAGTGCAAAAACAGAGTGAAGTAGAGGAGTTAGCTTCAAGAGGGTGTTTGGAAATTTTGGCTTTGGAAATCTTTTTCTAAAATGAAAGCTTGAAAAATCACTTGTAAAATTTTTGTGAAAATTGTTGTCTTATCATGTTGAAGTGACCACCTATTTATAAGGGATGAAAGACAGGGTAAAACTGGTGGAGAAATTCGTTGGGTGAAGATCCTAACAAAAACAGTCAGAAAAATATAGCTGTTGGAGTCTGTCAGACTTTTCTGACAACTGCCGGTCGACCGGTCGGTCGACCGTCAACGGTCATATTTCTAACCGTTGGGGGACATCGGTCGACCGCCCCGGTCGACCCAAACAAACAGAGAGCACTGTCAAGTGCCCGGTCGACCCGAGCGGTCGGCCGACGTGCACACATGCACAGCCGTGCACGTCGGTCGACCTGGGCGGTCGACCGGCCTCTGTCAGATCTGATAAAACAGATCCTGCAAAAACCAGGGAAAGGGTTTTGGGTTTGATCTATTGGATTGAGGTTTTAGACTTTATAAAAACTGAGAGTATGATCATATTCAATACTCAAACATGTTCTATCTTTTTGATAAAAATCCTTTTTAATAAAAACTTGTTTTTCCAACAATCGTTTTTCAAAACTTGGTATTCTAAACTAATTTTCCAAACATGATTTTTCTCAAACTATGTTGAAAATACTGAAATGAAAATTCTTTTGAAGCCTTGAAGCAAACTAAGTGTGTGTGAGTGACAATCCCAAATAATCTACTTCTAACATCTAGGTTTTTGACAAAATGTCTAAAAAGAAAAGTAAAATACAAATCTTGGTCTTTTCTTCAATGTCTTGATCCCGAAGCTTTCTACCATGCTTGGCTTGGGAATGCAATCTTTAGCGGCGTCCAAACTTGTGAGTCTTGATAGTGGAGCCGTCAAATCAACCTGTTTTAACCTGAAATTCTTTTAAACAAAATTGTTAAATACATAACTAATATGTTTTGTTATCATCAAAATATCCAACAAGATATAGGGCTAATGGCCTTTGGGCCAACAGGTACTTATCTAGTTCTCTAAACATGGTGGTCTTCCCACCAAACCTTCCCTTGAATGTGATGCATCCAATTAATTTCCATGAAGCTCGGAACGCATCCACTCCAAGGTACCGCTACTCTCACGTCATGTGAGAGCCCCACCTACATCAAACATAAGAGGGGTGGTCTTTGGTACCCACAACTTTTTGCGTCCATGGGGGTTAGTACCATTTCTAACCCAAACAAATTTATTTGCTAAATTTACATCATGTAATCTATCAAAACAAAATTTAGCAAGGTGGCCCTTTCGTCCACAATGTGTACAAGTGTACACATGAGCATACATAGTGTGATGGTGTCCGTGAGGAGCATGTGTATGCCGTGGGGGGTGTGCATGCATAATAGATGGAACTTGTTTCTTTCGAAACAAAGATTCAATCGTGTATGGTTCATGGCACATTGGCTCAAAGTGGAGCCCAAACAATCAACACTCTTCTTAAGCAAAGATATATCATTGTTAATTAAAGAAGAGGTGTGGCATGAAATAGGTGATCTAGGTGAAACTACCCTAGCATGGCAAACATGTGAATCTAAATCATTTTCAAAGATTTATTTTTCTTTAAACAAATTTCTAATTCTTTTGAGATAAAATCAATTTCATTTTTCAAAATATTGTTATCTCTTAAAATAGAATCTACATTAGAAGATAAAACCTCATTATTTTTCAAAACACATGGCAATCATTTTTAGATTTTAAAAACTCATTTTCTTTAAGTGCAAGTTCTAATTGAGATCTCAATGAATCCCTTTCATTATAGATCTCAACCTTCTCTTGCAAAATATTGTTAAGTCTAGAATGCAAACTTTTATTTTCATTAACAATTCCTAGACTTTTCTTTTTAAAACATTATATTCTTCTATTAATTTTTCACAAACAATAGAAAGTTCTTCATTTAAAGCATGAGCATCAACATAATCATTTGAAGAACTAGCACATCATCATCATCTAAGTGGGTTTCCGAGTGTACCTCAAGGGAGTCATTCCCTAGGACCGTATAGCATTGTTGTGGCTCGGATTCTCCACTAGTTTCCTCCGGTTGGATTAGCAATTGAAACTTGGAGGTGGTTATGGTTGTCAACTTGTTCCACATTGCAAAGGCGGAATCAAGGTTAGAAACAAGCATAAGATATTCTTTTGGAAGTGTGCTTCTAATGGCCTCAAGGGCTTGTTTATTGGCCCCTATATGCTTGCTATCACTAAGGAAGGATTCCTTTGTAATGGCAAGATAAACCTTATAACCTAGGGTTTGTAGGTATATGGCATCTTAGTCTTCCAAACAACAATGTTGGAAGGGTCAAACATAGGTGGGGTCATGAAGTCCATGGGTCCAAACTATATGTGTGCAAACAAACAAATGCAAATGATAGACTAGCAAACAAGGATCTCACTCCTAGGATGTTAAGCCTAAAGTATCAGGAGCGTAGGCTCTGATACCAATTGAAAAACACCTAGAGGGAGGGTGAATAGGTGTAAATGCTAATCTAGAAACTAAGTGCGCTAAATGCGGAAGCTTAAACAAATTTGCAATCACACTTAGTACAACACACAAGTGTAGCCGAATTCCCCATGAAGGGCTCTGGACTAACTCCTCTTGATTCCCCTAGATATGGGTTGAGGTGCTATATGAAGCTCTTCTGGTTAAGTACAAGTGAGGCACACACACAATCAAGCCAAGCATATAAGAATGAGCAATATGAAATAATGCAAGGCAACACAAGCAATATGAATAATATGAATGAAGTGAAAAATGCTTTGCACAAAATAAAGAGAGAGAGGGTTAGAGAGACAATGGATCAAACGCTAACAACAAGATATGTTTCGAGGTTCGAGCCCCTAGCTCTACATCCCCGCCTTCACCACCGTGAAGGATTTTCAATCCTATCTCCCACCAAGGGAACCTCCACCGAAGAGGATTTGTTACAACACAAGGAGTACCGAACTCCTCTCTCAAACACCGCCTCACAACCGAGGGGTAGGCCCGTAGCCAAACAACAACCAACACCTCTACTGAAGAGGGTTACAAACACCAACTCCACCTCTCACTAGAGGGAGCAAATAACAACCAACTCCACCTCTCACTAGAGGGAGTAAACCACAATCTCAACCTCTACCAAAGAGGGAGCAACCCAATCAAAGCAAGGGTTTTTACAACAAGTGGTTCCAAAGACCACAAACTCTCTTTTCCCACAAAACAAAAGATCCTATAAAATAGGATAGATGATAGCTCAAGTGTGGAAAATAAAGTGTTTTGATCAAAGAAAATCTCTTGGGAAAATACCAAATTGATATGGAAATGAAGAACAAGAAACCAATTCCCAAAAACCTATTTTCTTTGAAAATAACAAAACACTTAAAAACAAATAGATGAATCTTTTTGGCACTTAAACTCTTTTGAAAACTTTTTTTAAATACCAAGGATAGAGAGAAATTTTAGCTCCTAAAAACTTGGCCAAAATCCCAAAGAAATGGGGTTTATATAGGCCAAACAGAAAACTAGCCGTTAGGCTGATCTGGCATCCTGACAGGCTTGCGGTCGACCGGCCCGGCCGACCGCCAACGGTCATAAATGTGACCGTTGGGCAATCCGATCGATCGCTCGGCCGACCGTCCAGATACAGAGAGCAAAGCTCTCCGGTCGGCCGGTCGGCCGGCCGGCCCACTGTGCTGCCAGACATGCACAGCTCTGTGCACGTCGGTCGACCGCAGGGTCGACCGGCCCTTGGTGCGGTCGACCCGTGCGGTCGGCGACCTGGCCTGTCAGCCAATTCTGGGACAGAAAACTGGGTCAGAAAAACATGTTAAAATATTTTTAAAATTCTTTTATCTCTTGTAAAAATACCCAAAATAGTTTTATCATTTTGCATTGATATATAATCATGTGATAAACATTTTAACTCAAATATCAAGCATATGAACCATTTTTGTGTTTTAACATTTTTACCAAAAACCAAAACTTGTATTTATCAAACTTGTATTTTTCACACATGAATAGGAAAGTCAAAATAAGTTTGTATAAGAAGTTTAAGCATGCATGTATACAAAGAATACATCTACTATACATATAAACCATGTAAACTTGTTTTGATCAACTATTCATGAAAACAAATATCGATTAAACTAAAAACCGAAAAAACATAAAACGTGTGTGTTGTGCACTTGAGCATATCAACTATTCTTATCTTTACTCATGGATCTAAAACACACTAACTAAAATAGGATACCTAAGTCTTCTTGATGACCTTCCATCTTCAAGCCGACTCGATCCCAAACCGTGATCCACCGAGTGCAAACGTATGATCTTGAAGCTCGGGCACCGAAATCACTATGAAAAGCTCCAAAAACTCCTCTTTTTGAAGCAATCACTAACTAATATCTTGTTACATGATCTGAAACTAAAATCACAAGATTATTAGTAAACATAACTACATGAGTTAATCATCATCAAAACTAGAGAGGAAGGCCTCCGGGCCAACAAAAACATGAATTCAATCAAAAGAGATAGGCATGTAAATCCATTGAAAACATAAAAAAGTTTTTCAAAAATACATGCATAGCATACAATCAATCAACTCAACATTAAGCACAAAATAACATATGATTGAGTCTAGGTCACTTCACTAGCATATAAGCATTAAATATATTTAAAAAGAGTAGTATAAAATGGTTACTAAAACAGATGCAGTCAATCCATTTCTCCAAAATGAGGTGGTCCTCCCACCATGCTTCCTTGATAGCGATGCATCAAATACGTGTGACCTTCAAGTTTCAAATGCACCACCAACGCACCAAACCTCTCACATTTTGTAAGAGTCCACACCAACATAATAAACAAGAGGTGGAGATCTTGGTACCCATATTTTCTTTTTGGGTCCATGGGGTTAGCATTATAAGGAATTCAAATATTTTTATTTGCAAAATTTAAATAATTTATTCTATCAAAACAAAATCTTGCAAGATGACCTTTGTGGTCACAATGTGTATATTTGTACGCTCTAGCATACAAGTGAGCATGGGTGTGAACATGGTATGCATGTGTATGCCATGGGATATGTGCATGCATGTGTGAAACTTATTTCTTACGAAACATAGATTCCAACCTATTATGATGAAATGCACATTGGCTTAAAGTGGAGCCCAAATAATCAATTTTCTTTTTCCAAACATGAATCTCATTTTTATCAATAGGAGGTGATGAAATAGTGGCATGAGAAACATGGCAAGAATGAGAGTCAAAATTATTTTTAAGATTATCAAAAGAAATAGACAAATCATCTTTTTCTTTTGAAATGGAGTCAATTTTGTTTTTCAATGAATTATTTTCTTCAAAAATAACATCTAATTTTGAAGACAAGGAAATATTCTCCTTTTACAAAAATTTGTTTTCCATCAACAAAGTTTTATTTTCTTTCAAAAATAAATCTTTTTCTTTCTTTATCAAATCATATTTTTTTAAGAAGCATCTTGCAAAGCAATGCAAGATCATCATAAGGCATCTCTTCATCATTGTCAAGCTCGGAATTAGAGTTTACCTCAAGGGGGTCATCCCCTTGGACCATATAGCACATGTTGGAAGCATCACTTTTTTCATCCGAGTCACTCTCTTTATGATGTGACGTTTGTTCCCCAAGGGAGATGAGAGTGTTCCATAGTACAAAAGCCAAACAATATTAGAAACTCTAGACAAATAATCATCATTTAGTATTAATTTTAAAGCATGGATGACTTTTACATTAGCCTAAAGATGTTTGCCATTAATAAAATATGAGTCCCTAATAGTGATAAAATAAACATGAATACCTAGGGCTTTTGGGTACATAGACATCTTAACTTTTCAAGTTTTGAGGTTAAGAATGTCAAACATAGGAGGTGCAAGAAAATTCATATGTGTGTATGCAAAATTATGATTAGCAAAAATAAGGATCTTTAACTCTACCTTGTTAGATCTAAATCAAGAGCACCAAGCTCTGATACCAATTGTAGGTCACCTAGAGGGGGTGAATAGGTGACTAGCTAATCAAATGCACAAACAATGCGAAATTAAAACGAATTATGCTAACTAAAAACTATTATGCTAATACACTAAGTATAACACAGGTTGACACCCTGCTTATCCGCACTGAGATGGCGAGATATGAACTGGCCCTTCTGAGCGGATTTTTCGCTTGTTTCTCAGATAATCCCGCAAGTCTGTGTTACGTGGATCCAACTAATCCAACACGAAAACTCAAAAAAACTAGATGTTAGTCTGCTTGGGTTGAGAAACCCTAAGCTTAGCCTTCAAAGCGTTCTTTTGGCTATAGGCGAAGCTAGGATAGCTTCCCCTGAAAGAGTAGCTTCGCAAGGCGAAGCTGCTATTTTAGCTCTGCTTTTGAGGGCGAGCTTAGTTTTACTATGCAAGCTCCTCTCTTGAGCGAAGCTGAACTAACATCGCTGTTAGCACTCAATGGTGCTTCATTTTTAACCTCGTGGTTAAGATTCTTAGCACTACGTACTTTAGTTCTAGCCTCATGGGATAAGCGGGGCTTAGCTCTATAAAGAGCTGAAATAGTCTTGCAGTCAGAGACTAATTTAGTTTTGCAGGAAGCTGAATCAAAAGGTCTATCTCTAGCCTCGCATGAGACTACAGATTTTGCAATCCATATAGCCTTAGCAGAGGCTGTTTTAGGTTCATGAGGAACCTTTATAGCTTCACACATAGTGTTAGCATTGCTACTGCGAGGTTATGTTAGTCTCTGCTGAGACTGTGCTAGACTCGCATAGAGTTTGCTTAGTTTTGCCTGAGACTGTAATAGGCTTGCAGAGAGCCTTATTTGTCTCAACAGAGCTTTGTTGTGCCTTCTTTGTTCCAAGAGGTTGTCAAAGGGGCTCTGGTTACGCTGACCTTTCTATGCTTGCGCACATGTAGGGGGCTTGTGATACCCTCAGAGAGAAGTTGTTCAAACCTCTCTTGATCAAAGTTAATGACCAACGTCTCAGCTATATACCCGAGGGTCTGATCGTCACATTGCGACATTTGATTCTCAGCAGTGGAGAATGCACTCCCCAGCGGAGTCGCCATCTTGTTTTTCATTGAAAATTGAATAAAGGAAAAACTTACAAAAAAAATGAATGTGAAAATACTAGAAAGGTCCTACAAGGATGCATCACGAACCTCCTTCGATGAATTCGGCTCATTCAAGATTGTCGTGAAGCCGAACTGATTTGCCGAAAGAAGAATGCAGAGATGGTTGAAATTGATTTCACGTGTGGAAAGAGACTCCTTGAGGAGATGAAACAGTCAGACGAGTCCGACTTGATGATCAGAGGTGTAATGTTAACATGATGATGTATAGTTACAAAAAAATTGAGGAGCGAAATTTTAAGTAATTCTTTAAAGAAAGAAAAAGAAAATTACAAGTAGATCTCCTTTAAAATTTCTAGAGAAGTGTGTCGATGAGAGACTGATCAGCGCGCGACCACTTTGTCCCATTGACGATGCGAGCGATCGATCTTCGAATGCTATTGCCTGGGAATTCCTTCCCGCTTGGTTCCGAAGATTCCTTGAAACGGAGAAAGGCCTTAGGGTATTAACACCCTGAATTTATCCTTGTAGGATTAGAAAAGTGATTCTCTGAATTTTTGGAAGCGAGAGAGTAGATCTCTTCTTGGCTTAAGTTTTAAAGTCACTAAAGAAGCTTATGCTCTTCAAAAAGCCTCTTGGACTTGAATTTCTTCAAGACCCTGAGCCTAACCTACTAGTGGGTTATTTATAGGCTCAATAGGAAGTTATGATTCTCTTGATTGTCTCCTCTTAATAAGGGATCATGGTTGTAACTACCCATTAACTCCCCCCACTAATGTAGTGGGGCGGTTACTCTCCTCAGGCGAGGCTAGCCAGTTGAGGCAAAGCTAGCCTCTTAAGGTGATGGTAGCCAGTTGAGGCGAAGCTAACCTCCTCAGGCGATGCTAGCCTGTTGGAGCCGAGACTAGCCTCTTTATGCAAGGCTAGCCTCCTCAGGTAAGGCTAGTCAGTCGAGGCGAGGCTAGCTTCCTCATACAAAGCTAGCTAGTTGGAGACGAGACTAGCCTCCTCAGGCGACGCTAGCCAATGGAGGCGAGGTTAGCCAGTTGAGACTAAACTCAGCATTTTAGCTCTTTCAGCGAAGTTGTGTCAAGCTTCAAACAAAGGTAGAAGCAAGCTCTAAGCAAAGCTATGCTAAGCTTCAGGTGAAGATAGGAGTTAGCCTTCTGTGCGATTGTGTAGAGCTTCAGGAAAAGTTATAATTAACCTCTGGCGAAGCTAGAATTAGCTTCAGGCGAAACTGTAAGTTAGCTCTCTGGAGAGCTATGAAGAGCTTCATGTGAAGCTATCAAGAAAGCTTCAGGCGAAGCTATAATTAGCTTCAGGCGAAGCTATAACTATCTTCAGGCGAAGCTGTAAGTTAACTCTCTGTGAAGCTATGAAGAGCTTCATGCGAAACTATCAAGAAAGCTTCAGGCTAAGCTGTAAGTTAGCTCTCTATGAAGCTATGAAGAGCTTCATCTGAAGCTATCAAGAAAACTTCAGGCGAAGCTATAAGTTAACTCTCTATAAAGCTATGAAGAGACTTAGCCTCTCAAGCGAGGCTATCCCCTTGGGCTCATGCGAAGCTAAGTGTTGAGCTAACTTAGCATCTTAGGCCTGCTTAGGTCTTTTCAAAGGTAAGCTTGGCTTCCTGTCTGCTTCATTAGATTAGTAGAGTCCAAGTCACTGATTTGTCCCTCAGGGATGAGCAAAAACTGGTCGTCAGCTTATCTATGACTTGTCTTTTGTAAATGTCGACAAGTTAGACATCATTTAGACCGGTTGAAGAACTATTTTAGATTTTATCTTTTTTGATTGTCAACAAATGTCCCCCTCACGCCATTGAAAAATGGCATCTCTGTCAGATTATTTACGAGGGAATCAATTACAATTTGAAGACTCTGCTCGAATTCATGAGTCAAGGAGACTTCAAAAGGATGATAGATGATGCATGGACATTCCTTGAAGAAATGACAGAGAAAACCATACAGTGGGAAGGGTTCTATGAAAAATCATCGATCATAAATCTGACATCTAATGGCGATTCCACTCAATTAAGAACTCCATCTCTACTGAAGCTTGAATAGCAGTAGTCATGAGAAGAATCAAGGAGCTAGAAGTTAGCAAAGGAAACCCCCTGCAGATCGATCATGTAAATCAGATTTCTGCATCAAACTGTTTTAACTGCCAATCTCCAACTCATTGCATAGAAGGTTGTCAATTGATCCCAAATCCAATGGTTGGCAACCACGAGCAACAGTTGAATGTTGTTTACCATCGGCAAATGAATGATCCTTATACTCCAACCTACAATCCAGGGTGGAGGAATCATCCAAACTTTTCATGGAGTCAAGGAGCATATCAGGGAAATGCATCAAACAACGCAACACAGCCAAGTGGTTCATAGTTTGTGAGGCCCAAGGCAATGCCATATCAGAACCAACCAGCTTTTGTGAACCCAAACTCCGTACAACCAAACGCTAATCTGCTAATTTCACCACCAAGATTCAACAATGATCAGAAGCTGAGCAACCTCGAAAAGGCACTCACAATCCTCATACAGATGACAACTCAAATGATGAATGAAAATAGACACACTCATCAGGCCATGAATCGTCTTGAGTTACAGGTGAGCCAGATGGCATCACAAATGGGTGAAAGGGAAAAAAGGATATTTCCTAAGAGGAAATAATTCAGGCCCATCTCAAGTCAATGTAGTGCACACGTTGCGATCAGACAAAAAAGTGGACAATCAGGTAGGGATGCTATTCGAAAAGAAATATAGAGGGGATGATGGAGCAAGAGTTTAGAGTAAACCGCGTAAGTTCTTGTGTCGATATTCAAACTCTGGATATGTATGTAAAATTACTATGCTCCTTCGAACTATCGTTTGTAGTAAAAGCTATAACGGGTCATATCCGCAGGGAGGGCTTGCGATGGAAACTTTCTCAGTTCTTGTTGTTCTAGTTTTTTGTGAAGAAAACAAAAGTTCTTCTTTGTTCAAGAATTGAAAAAGAAAACAAAGTAAAAAGAAAATGATGAATCTTGTTGTGTTAAGAAAATAAGAATGAAAACTAGGAAGGAAAAATGAAATTGGTGAATTTGAAAAAGTAAAAGAGAAGAATGGATTTTGTATGAGAAAGAAAAATTCTTAGAAAAGAGAAAGAGTTTTAATTAGATAGAAAGAAAATCATGACTAACTAACAACTCTACACTACTAACTAATCTCTTGGATGACTTTTGCCTCATGTAGATTCATTGACATATTGTCCATATTGCTTCATTAAGTCAAAGAGTTGTCCCAATTTGTGGAGATATTCTTAACTTAGCTTGGTTAGGTGGCCTTATTGGATCATAGGCTCCAAATAGGTTCACAAGAATCGAACTTAAAAATTTGAGATTCACAATTTAGATATGCATAACAAGAATGTTAGGTTCATTAGATCATCAAAGTCATGGTTAGCTAGCATGAACTAAGAAGTTAGTACATTAAGTTGTTAGCATACTAAGGTGATCACATCATCATGTTCCATCAAGGCTCTTGTTAAAGAAACAAGGCTCTAAATGAGGCTCACATGAATCATATAGAGAGAGTAACAAAATCTTCACTTAGATCACAATAACACTCATCTTCTTTGAAAATTAAAGAGACTTGTTAGGCAAAAGACTAAAAATTATAAACATCCAATGACTCATATAAGTTAGCAACATCCAAGAGTTAGTAGTTAGTAATGTTAGAGGTTAGTTAGTCATGTTAGAAGGTTAGTTATCCATGGAGAAGTAAAGAAAGGAAGAAGACATAGTAAATTAAAGTGCAAGAAAATTAGCAGCTTGAAAGTAAATGACAAGAATTAAAAGAGCAAGAAATTAGAGGAAGGAGAACATGAGCTTTGTATTTGATTGTCACTCTCAATTACAGAGACCTTGCTCTCACTCTCTCTCTTTTCTGGAATCTAAAAAGAGAAAAGAAAATTACAAGAGAAAACTAAAGAGAAACCTAAATAAATCCTAAATCTTCTCCTAAAATTATGGCTATCATTCCTCACACTTATCTCATGCATTGTTCTCAATGCATCGTGAATGTATGTATGCATGAAATGAATAGAGAAGAAAGGAAAAATCATCTCAAGGTGGTGGTTTCAGTGTTGGTCTGATTGGTCCACGAAATGCGGCATAATCCAATTTGCGTGAAGTTCAGAGGAACCCACAAGAGACCCCTATAATATAACCCATTATTATGATGTAAACATGGATGATTTAATTAAGAATTTTACCCCTATCTAATTTCCAAATTTTTAAAAGAATTTCAGAGTCATTATTTTCAACACCTTTGTCCTAAAATGGAGTATGAAAAGATGGAATGATTGATTTGGACTCAAAAAGTATAGGAACTAATACCGACTCAGGAATTTAACTTACATCAAGTAAAGGTTCATGAGTCAAAATTTATTCAGGAAGTTGGTCCAAATCAAGAGTTGAAACTCTAGTCCATACTCATTTCTTCACAATGGAATGTGACTTTTTAAGATTGGTGATTCAAGTTCAAGAATGATAGATATGGGAATCAAAACTGACTCTAAAATGTTGCTCAAATTAAGTAGCAAAAAAGGGTCATTATTGATTCAGGAATTTTAACTGGATCACAAATTTAAGGATTGAAGTCACATTCTTATCTGAGTTCAATTTCATAAAAATGAGAACTTACCAATTTGTCAATGGGATTTTCAAAAGTATGGTATTAGTCAAGTTCAATATGATGATCATAAAAGATGGGTGATTCAATTTCACGATGGACTGGCACAAGATCCAATATTGACTTAGAAAAAGGATTGCAATCAGGTAAAGACACCAGGTCACTATTAAATCTAGAAGTGAAATTGAATTATCAAGTTGAGGTTCAAGATCAAATTCATTCTCAATTTCAATCTCAGGAAAGGGATAACTTGCCAAAATATCAATATGGTTCTCAAAATTTTGATGTTGGTCAAGTTAAATATGATGTGCTGAAATTGAATCTTGGTTTCCAAAACAACATAATTCTTTGGCTCTAACAAAATGGTTACTGACATCAGGAATGGTCAAAGGGTGAGAATGGAGAGTTTTGACCATTATATCTATGTTATGATTATGAACGATTTGAGCTTGAGTCATGACTTCAAGAAGCTTTTCATAGTTGATTGGTTCATCGTTTTATTGCGATTGGGTTTGAAAAGATGAAGATTTGTTTTGAAAATTATAGTGAAATCGTAAGTCCATCAGATTTAATGATTGTTGCTCGGACTCACGCATACTCATTTTCAAGATTGATGGTTTTCTATTTTGAACTGAAGATGATGAGTATAAATCTTGATTTTCAAAACAACAAGAGTCCTGGGTCAAATCAATAGAGTTAGAGATATCTAAATTGGTCAAAGGTTGATAAGAGAGAGTTTTCTCATTCTTATAAATGTTGAATAATTAACTCAATTGTGTTTTCAACGTATCGATAGATTAGGCAGAAGATTTTTGAAATTGTTGTGCGGACTCCTGCAAGATTTCTATACTCTTTTTTAGATATGATTTTTCTTCAAGTGTATGTTCTAGAAAGGGAGTGTAGGAATCTTGGTTTTGAAAAAATTGTGAAGAGTGAGAGTCCAACATATTTTGAGATTGAAGCTCAGACTCACGAAAGCATTCCATACTCATTTTCAGGGCAGATGGTTGTTCATTTTGAATAGGTGAAACTGAATATGAATCATGAAAATATTGTGAAATTGGTGAATTGAGCTTCTTTTGTTGGGCTCAAGCATGGCTTATACAGGTTCTATACTTTTTTCTAACTCGAATTTTTTTCAATTGGTGGTTCCAGAAAAGGAGTATAGAAAGCAAAATTGAAAAATAAATATTGTAAAAATTGTGGAAAAGGAGGTTGAAAATTTGGCTTGGGAGAGGTGAATCCCCATTGACTTTGTGAAGAGTTAAAATTATTTTGAAAATTATGGTTATAAGATTGGGGCTATAGGTTATATTGAGTCGGATAAATCCAATCCGGCCTATTTGATTAGTTCATGTTATAAAAAGACGGGTTGGAGTTATCCGAGTCAAATGAGGTCGATGTGAAATATGGATTCATATTAGGATTGAAAGAATTGTTGTTGTTGAATTCCAAATTACTAACAAACACAAACAAAAATGAAAAAGCAACCAACAAATAAAAAAGAGAAAAATTCAAAATCAAGCCTATATTAAGGTTGACCTAGACCTAGATGACTCCAAACTGATCGATTACCCGAGGGAGGTTATTGTATGAATCCGACCACAATCTAATCAGCCAAGTAGGGCAAAATATGGTGGGAGGTATCCGTGCGCAAGCAACGGGCCTTAATTACGCCAAACCACGGTATCTTCGAGGCTTAACCTCTTAATCCCCAACCTTAGACACCGATTTCACAAGAGTAGGATTCAAAACAAGTTTCACCCTCGGTCAATCTCTTAATGAGTCCGAGATGTCCCTAGGAGCTAATGTTTAGTAATTTTTATTAGGGCTTGGGTTGTGTGAGTGGGGAGGTGGTTTTTGGGCTAAGGAAGGGTGATAAAATCCCCACCTTATCTTGTATGGGGTTTTGCCCTTAATTTCAATTCGTGTAAGTATGCAATATAGACAAGAATAACACAAAAAGCGAGTAATCACCCACGTGTTTGTCCCATGCTATATGCAATGCCATATGTACACCTCAGTCCAGATCACAACAACGAAACAAAATACAGTATATTGAAATTGAATTGACACGTGCCTAAATGCAAATGTCTAAACCGTTTTGAAGAATCCAAATACCTATTTTGGTTCTTTAATTATTGTAGTGTGTAGGCAATCAAAGCAGATAATTAGCAGAAGAATACAACAATATATGCAACTTGCAATATCCATAAAAAAATGAAGCTCAGATGCCACAACAATGCCGCGTTTCCGCGGCCTTTTTGGCTTTTCCGCGATAAAAATAAGGAAGCAGGGTCCCTGCATTCTAGAGCAGGGAAATCAAGCAAGACTATACTTCTGCAATGTTAAGTTTTTGTGAAGATTGACCCGCACATCAAAACAGAGAAGAAAATGTTAACAAAAACGTGAGTTTAAACCATTACCCTCCCCAGGAACGGCGCTAAAATTTGATCGGGGCAGAGCAAGCACTTGAAAATATATGTTTTGTAAAATCAGTATAATTATGTATGTGTGCTAATGTTCCCTCGATATTTCTGTTATAGCTTTGGCTCAACGAGTCGAATCCATAGGGACGGGAGGCGATAGAAGCATTAACAGTTCATGTTCACGTCAGTTGTTAATAGTTTTTCTTTCTTAAAGAATGTGAAAAAGGAAAAGAAAAGAAATTCAGAAGTGATAGGTGGAGAAGGCGATAAAACGGCGAGGTGAAAACAAAAGAGAAGTGGTTTATGGAATCGGTAAAACAAGAGCAAGAAAGTAGAAATGAGATAAAAGGAAAATGAAATAAGAAGAAGTTTCAGAAAATTATTTTAAAAACAAAAGAAAAGAAGAAATAGAAGAGATAGGTGATGAAATAAAAGTGGTATTTTTATGTTGAAGAGTGGGTTAAAAACAAGATAAAATGAGAAGAAGATTCATGGCAACTAACTACTAATTGCTCCACTAATCATGCTAACCTCTTAGTAATAGTTGCCTCACATGGATCCTTGATAATCACTAGTCCTTAGCTTCAAGAGATGGTACAAAACATGGCTCATAAGATGGTTCCTCACATACAAAACTTGTATCAAGAGCAAGCTAATACAAATCTTAGATCATCAAAACTATTAAAAGTAAGTATGAAATAAGAGATAATTAGCTTGGTTAGGAGGTTAGCAAATTAGATTTTAGAATCCATCATCATGAGCCATCAATGACCCTTGCAAGAGCAAGCCTTGTAGATGCGATTAGATTCATGTGAACTATAAAGAAGAGGTTAGATGATTAGTGGTTAGTGGTTAGCTTGCCATGAAATGAAAGTTAGCTAGTCATGTTAGAGGTTAGAGAAGAAATCATTGAAGAAAGGAGGAAGGTTACAAAGATTGTCACCATTTATTACATCAATCTCTCTCTTTCTCTCTATGAATCTCTCTGCCCTAATACATGAATTTAAAAGGAAATAAAAATACAAAAGAAAGAAGAACACATACACTATACTACACTAAAAGAGAGAAATTCTAGCTACTGCTCTCGGGACTCCCATCTCAGGTCCATAAATGCAGTATTTATAGGCATAGGAAGGATCTGGAAGACGAGACGAAGCCAAACGTCGAAAATCAACGCGTAGACCCACCAAAATGCCACGTTTTCTCAGACTTTTCCGCGATAAAATTAGGGTCGATTGCCCTGAATTTTGGTCACATGGCTCGTCTGACTTCTAACACCTTCTGTATATATCTGGTTTTACAATATTTGAACGTTTCTCTAGATACATCTTCAAATACGGGATCCAATACATTTTCTAGTAGCTCTCTAGCTTGGCCTCTAAGAATCTGGTTTAATTACTCAAAATGGGTATAATTAAGCTCTTATTATCCCTATGCCCTTTAATTTTTGATTATCTTCAAAATAGACCAAAGCACGGATGAGAAGCGTTATTTTAATCATAAATTGGTAGGAAAATGTGGTGTAATGATACAAAATTGTAGACCAATCAGATGCCCATCCCGACAAACTTTACTGACCAAGTATCAGATCCATCTTCCTTAGGCCCTGGCAAAGCAGATAACAAGGAAGCTGAGAAAATTATCGAACCTACTTTTGATCCACCAGCTCTTTTTTCGAACAAGCTCTGACCAAAGAAGAACACGGCGCAGATGGAAAAGATCTTGGACATCTTCAAGCAAGTCAAGATGAATGTTTCCCTCCTTGAAGCCATTGAGTAGGTTCCATCATATGCAAAGTTCTTAAAAGACCTATGAACCAAGAAATGAGCTCATTAGGCTCCGGAGAAGGTCTTCCTCATTGCAAATCTCAGTGAGATCATCAAGATTATGGTGCCCGTGAAATACAAGGACCCTGGATGTCCCACTCTGTCATGCACTATTGGAATCACAATGGTTGACAAGGCTTTGCTAGACTTAGGGGCGAGTGAAAACTTGCTCCCGTACTCAGTCTACAAGCATCTAGGAGTGAGTGAGTTGAAACCCATAAGGATTACCTTTCAATTGGCTGATAGGTCAGTAAAAATTTCAAAGGGTGAAATAGAAGACAAGCTTATCAAGGTTGGTGAGTTTATCTTCCCAGTCGATTTCATCGTCCTTGAAACAGCACCAGTGGAGAATCCAAGAGGGCATATTCTTGTAATTCTTGGCCGACCCTTCCTAGCGACTTCAAATGCTTTGATCAATTGTTGTAGTGGGTTAATGAAACTTACCTTTGACAATATGACTATTGATCTAAATATTTTCAATCTAGGGAAGCAACCAAGTGATCCCTCTGACCAACCTTTTGATTTCAACTGGATCCAAGGGATACCAAGTGAATACTTTGAAGATAGCGGATCCGACATTAGGTGTCTTGACCAGGGATCAGAGCTCGATGAAGTAGAACAATGGTTATGTGAGATGGTTGAACAAGCTAATCATGTGACAACAACGCATTGTGAGTCCCTTTATGAATCATTGAATGAAGAACTTCACGCCCCAATTCGACCATCTGTGGAGGAGCCACCTGATTTAGAGCTTAAATCTCTGCTTAAAACATTGAACTATGCCTACTTGGGTGAGGATGAGAGGCTCCCGGTCATAATAGCTTTCAATTTGAGTAAGAACCAAGAAGAATCTCTCCTGTCTGTATTGAAGGAGAACAAGGAGGCTATAGGGTGGAGGATGACTGATATCAAAGGGATAAGTCCCACAATTATTTAGCATCAAATCCATCTAACTGAAAATGCCAAACTGAAAAGGGACCCATAACACAAAATGAACCTGTAATGAAGGAGGCAGTGAGAAAAGACATTTTTAAATTGCCTCGATAATGGGATCATTTATCTATTCTTTGACAGTTCTTGGATGAGTACTGTGTAAGTCGTGTCGAAAAAGTCAGGGATCACTGAGGTCAAGAATGATGCCATTGAGCTTATACCTACGCGAATCCAAACAGGATGGCAAGTGTGTATTGATCACAGAAAACTCAATATGGAAATGAGAACCCGTTCCATTCATTGACCAGATGTTGGAACAGCTAGTCGGACATGAGTATTATTATTTTCTTGATGTATACTCCGACTATAATTAGATTCCGATCGCCCTTGAGGTCAGGAGAAAATCACATTCACATGTCCATTGAGAACATTTGCATACAAACGTATGCCCTTTGCATTGTGCAATGCACCTGCAACATTCTAATGTTGTATGCTCAGTATATTTTCTGACATGATAGAGAGATTCTTTGAGGTGTTCATGGACGACTTCTTCATTTTTGGATATTCTTTCCGGAATGTCTTCACCATCTCAGTCTGATTCTCGGTCGATGCAGGTAAAAGAATCTGACCTTGAACTGGGAGAAGTGCCACTTCATGGTCCAATAAGGCATTGTTTTGGGCCATGTGATTTTCAAGAAAGGAATTGAGGTAGACAAGGCAAAAGTGAATTTGATAGCCCAACTCCCGCCTTCTAAATCGGTCAAGAATATTAGATCATTCTTGAGGTACGCTAGTTTTTATCGATGATTCATGCAAAACTTCAGTAAGATTGCTTGACCGTTGACCAGTCTTCTAGCCAAAGATGTTCCATTCGTATTCACCCAAGAATGCCTCGAGGCATTTGAGATCTTAAAAAATGAGCTAATCTCGGCCCTTATAATTCATGCACCTGATTGGAACCAACCCTTGAACTCATGTGTGACGCTTCTGATTACGTGATTGGTGTAGTCTTAGGGTAGAGAATTGACAAGCAACCTCATGTGATCTATTACACCAGTAGTACACTGAACAACGCACAACCGAACTAATATACAACTGAGAAAGAATTCTTAGCGGTGGTCATTGCGCTTGAAAAGTTTATATCCTATCTGATTGGCTCATAGATCACTGTTTATACTGATCAGCTGGACTGAAATATTTATTGGCAAAGAAGGCTGTAAAGGCAAGACTGATCATATGGATATTGCTACTTCAGGAATTTGACCTTCAAATCAGAGATAAGAAGGAAACCGATAATTTGATGGCTGATGACAAGTCATGTCTGCCAAACGCTCTGTCATCTAATGTACCCATAAATGAACAATTTTCTGACGAACAATTAGTCGCCATGTTAAGGGAGTCATGGTTCGCTGATATTGTCAAATTTCTTATGACAAGAAAAACTCCTGTAGAATGGTCAAGACAGTATAAATATAAATATCACTCCCAGTTGAAGTACTTCTATTGGGATGATTCGTATCTATGGAAGTATTGTCCTAACCAAGTTTTTAGGAGATTTATCCCCGAAGAAGAACACAAGAGCATCTTGTCATTCTATTATGACCAAACTTGTGGGGACATTTTGGCGTAAGAAAGACTGCAGAGAAAGTCTTGCAATGTGATTTTATTTGCCGACCCTTTTTAAAGACGCATAGAGTTATGCAAATGCTCTCGCTATCAACATGTGGGCAGAATCACAAAAAGAACATGATGCCGCTATAACTGGTATAAACGATCGAAGTATTTGATGTGTGGGGCATCGATTTCATGGGACCAATCCCAAACTCATTTGGAAATCTTTACATTCTGGTTGCGGTTAATTATATGTTCCAAATGGGTGGAAGCTGTGGCGAGCAAGACCAATGACAACAATGTTGCTGTCAAGTTTTTAAAGGAGAATATTTTCTCTCGATTTGGTGCACCACATGCCATTATCAGTGGCAATGGCACCCACTTCTGTAACCGCTTTTTTGAGGCTTTGACGAGGAGATACTCGATTACTCATAAACTATCAACTCTTTATCATTCTCAAATGAGTGGTCAAGTGAAAGTGAGCAATAGAGGAATCAAGCTAAATAAGATAGTAAATCTGAATCGAAAAAATTGGTCATTAAAGTTGGTAGATACCTTCTGGGCATACCGAACTGCATTCAAAATCAATCTTGGAACCATATCGGCTCGTCTTTGGGAAAGCATGCCACCTACCTGTGAAATTAGAGCACAGAGCCATGTGGGCCATTAAATAGCTAAATTTTGACCTAGAAATGACAGGAGAAAATAGGAAGCTCCAACTCAATGATTTGGATATAATCAAAATGAAGCTTATGAGAGCGTCAGAATTTACAAGGAAAAAAATAAAGATGTTCCACGACAAAGCAATTTTGCAAAAGTCATTCACACTGGGTCAGAAAGTCCTGTTGTACAGTTCTAAGCTATATTTGTTTCCTGAAAAGTTAAGGTATAAATGGATGGGACCATTCGTGGTGCGTGGGGTGTTTCCACATGGAGCAGTGGAAGTAGAAGATCCAAAAAAATGTTAATATATTCAAAGTGAATGGTCAACGAGCAAAACCGTTTTTGGAATTATTTGTGAACGATAATGAGGCGATCATGAGCCTTCATGAACCTTAATACGCTAGATAAGCAGTATCTTTGTTGTCTCTGTATCTGTATATTAAAAAAATTCTAACATTGTGATTCAATGTCATAGACACTAACAAAACAGGTTCAAGGGTAAAGAACATGGCAGAGCCAGATGCAGATCATAGATTATGGAATGATGACAATGGTTTTCTTGAAACACCTCACCATTTTAGATGTCGGATTTAACAAAAGTGAGTCAGTAGAGGAGCACATTGATCGAATTACGCACCCAGTTGCCACCGACATCGAATTTCGTCTGGGAATTCACAATTGGCAGCATATGCTCTATCCACATATGCCAATGTAAGAGAACTTTGCAGGGATGCAGAACCTTGCATTGCCATCACCTACAGAGGATAGGGATGAGTTAGAAAAAGTATTGGGTTTCTTGTTACCAACTCCTAACGGTGGACTGGACCAGGAGCCTTCAGCTACTAATTAGGTTAGTTCAGTTGAAAGTATGTATATTTTCACAATAGCCTGCTTTATCTTCATCCTCTTATTTTAGGATTTTTCATTAGATTTAGGGAGTCAGTGTAGTGTTTAGAGATCTTTTATTTATCTCTTTCTCTAACCTTGGTGCCAAGTATTTGTAAGTGATATAGGATAAGAGAGGATGCACACACAGGGAGTAGTATTTTGATTGCTTCTGTGGCAGAATTTTTCGGTGCACTGTGAGTTATCTACAATTCTAGCATATCATTCTAATTTCATCATTACTCTTATATGCGTGGATTGTTTGACTATTATGATAATGTACATGATTTGTTAGTGTATTACTTCTTTTTATCTCTGTATTTATTTGCGTGCATGAGGACATGGCACCATCTAGGTATGGGGAGATTCGCTTATTTTATTTTTCTATTTCTTTTCTCTCTAGGGTCTTCATTTTCATTTAAAAATAGAAAAAAATTTAAAAAAAAGAAGAAAATTTAAAAAAAAAAATCTTTACAAATAGTTAGCTAGTATATAAGTGAATTAGTATCCATAAGTAAATTTTAAGGTGAAATCGAAATGAAAGAGTCTTAGAGTCTTAAAATAAAAAGTAGAATCTAAAAATTGACATACCATCTAAACCTAGTTTAAGTGATTATATACCCAACTACACTTACATTATTAGTTTATAGGCTTGGGATATTGATTACAACTAGAATACTAAAAAAATGGTTACAAAAATGGTAGAAAATTAATATTAATAAGTCTTATCTTGTGGCCTCAGTTACTTGAGTAATTAAGTTTATAGGAGTGTTTCTACACTTAATGTCCTAAGGCCATCTGGTTTGGGAGCATTGATCCAAAGCCTGTTACATGGGTGGCTGGAAAGGCCTAATAGGACAAGATATCGTAAAATTCAATAATTTTAATTATCAATTAGCTAGATGTTTTGACTTTAAGAAATCTTGATATTTACGCGAAAGATAATTAAATATGTTGACGAAATAAATGGGAAAAAAAGAAAAAAGTAAAAAAAAATTATTATTATGACAAAACAAGTATGTAAGTTGGAGTCAAATATTCCAAGCTTAGAAACTACATCATGATCATGGGGTGTATATGATCTGATACTTAGGATAGGTGGTGTAAAGTTTTAGATTTGAGCCTTTATTTTATAGACAACATTATTTCTTGAATTGAGGTTTTACTAGAGAAGGAAACTTTTAGAGACTTATGATCTTGTTAACTAGTTAATTTGAGTAGATAAAAATGGTTTTTCTTTTCTTGATTTTCAGTTATCCTTATTTTACTTTTATTTATTCCTTAATCTCATTTTTTTTGGATTTTGTGGGTGTAATCCACTGAAAATTCTCACGAGATAAAACTCATCCTTTAGGGATAATCTAGGGGTTTAAAGTCTTATTGCACGTGCTAAGTGCAACCATGATTCTTACGAAAGTGAGTTAGATTAGGTTAACTTTGATTTTCTTTTTTATTAGTTTTGCTCGAGGACTAGTAAAAGATAGGCCACAACAATGAAGAGGACTAAAATCCTCTTCATTGTTGGGGTCCACAACCCAAGGAGCCCATCTCTTCCCTTCCTCTACTGTTGTGCGCGAACAGAGAAGGACAGAAAGATCCCTCTCTCTGCCTTTGACTTGTACACATGAAGAAATCAAGTGGGATTCATTCCGTCATCTAGGGCGCATAGAGACCATTTCTCTCCCATTCAGTCATTGTTGTAGGCAGCTAATCAACATATTTATTAGTTAGTTTAGTAGTTTTAATTAGTTAGAATTAGTTTCATTCTGTTTCCTTAATTATTGTTTGGAATCAAGTTAGCAGTTTAATTATTTTAGTTAGTTTAGAGTAGTCATTAGTTTAATCTTTCATGATTTATTATCTAGATTATTTGGTGGCAACTTCAACTATGTGACTAAGTTTCCTTCGAGCTCTTGAAGGAGATGAACCTAATCTAATAATCGGTAACTATTTTAATCTCTCGTTTAAAATTAAAATTATACATCTACTTATTTAAATTTAATTGTTAATTAATATCTAGAATTAATTGAGTGTTTGACATGTCATGTACTAGGGCTTTTGTTCCATGTTTAGATTTTCATTTGTTTTCTATCAGTTTTCTGTATTGCTTCTAAATTTATTTTTGACGAAATTTGGATGTGAAAGTAATGACATGTGCTTCGACCCAGTATCTGAAATTTAGTCTCGTTGAGTATGATAATTTGATGATGTATAATTAATTGTAAAACTGAGAGATTGATATTCACTGCGTGAGAATTAGCTAAGGGGATTCGAATCTAGGTGCTTGACCTTCTCCCGATTGATTATTCATTCCAATTTGTCATCCTATTCCCAACTTTTTCACTTGATCCGCCTAAATAGTGTTAGGAACACTTAAAGGACACCTTCCTTGTGGACTGACCCTCAAGTGTTGCAACGATCAACCATACACTGGGGGTAATTTAAAATAAGGAGAGAATTCTCCCCAACAGGAGCCCACCCGAGAAGAAACCTGAAATGTGTCAGAAACAGAAACCTAAATGTGATTCTAACTTTTAGCTGTTGACAGCCTTCTCGGGCCTGTCGATAGGTGAGTCAGTTGTCTACAGCAGATATGGCCCATTGATACACTAAGCTCTCTTCTCTTATCTGTATCTTGCTATCGACAGCCTACTAGGTACAATCGTAGATCCAATTGAAGTGGAGAGGAAAGAAGAGCTTGGTGAAGAAACAAATCCAAAAAATATGGTTGCAGTCGACAGTTGTAGTCGACAGGCTTGTCAACTGCAATCATATTTTTTGGATTTGTTTCTTCACCAAGCTTTTTTTCTTCTCCACTTCAACTGAATCTTCTTGACTATCCTCTCTTTTCTGAAATTTTACAACAATCTCCATCTTGATTTGCTTTTTAAGCCTTTAGTAAAACACCTTGAGATTTTGTAATTGTATCTTAATTCTTTTCTTGATTGTAACCATACCTTAAAGCCTCTAACTCTTGCCCCTCTCCCCGGGGCCTTTGGCTGGATCATTGCCATAGCTTGGGCTATCTCGAGCCTAGCCTAAATGCACCCTTTCTCCTTCTCACAAAACATTTTGACTAGGTTCATGTCCCATTGCAGTCTTTCTTGAAGCTCCACCTCACAATGAGCTCCCTTCCAAGCTTATCCATGAAACTCTAGCTCGAACTAAGTTTTCTTTCTTCAGCTTGTATAACCGTCCACACTTTATCTCTTTTCAGGATTACCCTGTCACCTTAGCTAACTGTGACGATGCCTTATTGCACTTGCATCTGACATCCTTCATCTTCAAGCACCTATATGGATATAAGATTGTATCATGCCTCCGAGACATACCAGACCTCCCTCTGAGCATGCATCATCTCATATTTTCTGTAACCTTGACTATCTCAGTACCGATGACTTCGTAAGCCGAGCCATCCACTATTATGACAGCCCATTCCTCTTTTACAACAAAGGAGTTAAACATCTTTTTATGGGAACATACATGAATCGTACTACCCAAATCAAATATTCAGCCTTTACCTTGAGAATTGTTATCTTCATAGAAGCCATTAATACTTTAATGTCCTCTACACCGCTCATTATTATGTCTGCCTCTACAGCTTGCCCCATCTTCTTCAACCACTCTTTCTGATGCTTGCAATCATTCTTCTAATGACCTTTCCCGTGACAAAAGTGACACTCCTTTGACGAGCCTGAACCTTTTCTTCCTTCTCCCATTCTTTTTTTTCCCATGACCATCAAACCCGATTTTTCCTGCTCCTCTTGATTTGGCCTTTTTCTGATCTCATTAGATAAAAGAGTTGATGTGACCTCCTCCAAGATAAGAGTTTCCTTATCGTAGAGTATGATGGTGACGATATGATCATATGACTATGGAAGCAAACTGAGAAATATCATTGTCTTGTCCTCCTCGTCGATCTTGACATCAATAGCTAGAAATTCATTGATGACCTTGTAAAAAAGTTTAAATGCTCCAACCTCACTGTTACTTCCTTCATGCATAGCTCATATAATTGTTTCTTAAGATACAACTTGTTGGAGAAGCTTTTCATCATATACATCTCTAACCTTGATCATAGTCCTATAGTCATTTCTTCATCCATTATGTTGTACATAACCTCATCTGCGAGACATAACTGGATTGTGCTTACCTCATTTAGATCCATCTCCTCCCAATCCTCATTTGATGACCTACAGATTTTATTGACTTTTGTTTTAAGGTCTTGTGAATGCCTTGTTGCACCTTCAATATCTTCACTCTCTTTTTCCATCAGTCAAAGTTTTCTTTACCATTGAATTTCTCGATCTCAAACTTGCTCGCAGAAATTCCTATCTTTGACATATCACATTTTTTTGACAACTTTTAGGCTTTGATACCAATTGCTGATACAACTGATGTTCTTTGACACAAATTGTTGAGCGCAGTGGACAAAAAATGTGGTGATATGACAGTACTTGCAAAAGAAAAAACTGATTGTAAAGCAAGCTAGTAATATCTAAACAAAAGAGTAATAACTAAACAACATGAGGATTTAACGTGGTTTGGCCCAAACTTGGCTACATCTATGAGGAGAGAATTTGAGAGAGCTTTATTAATAAACTTGATACAAAGAGATGTAATATTTTTCTTGATTTTACAAGAGTATTCACCTACTCCTTGAATCTAGATCTAGATTCCAAGAGTATACCTTCTCTCTATACACCATCATCTTGATCCTCTATTTCTTGGCTTCCTTAGTGTTCTCTATTTTTTCCTCTCTAACCTACTGGGTTACAATATTTATTTATAGAATTTTATAATACAACTCTTATTTGGACTATGAGATGATCTTGACCATCGGGTGCTTGAAGAACTTGATCAATCAAATTAGCAGTTGGTCCCCTTGATCTAAAAGAATTCTAAATCTTTCAATCTTTAGAAACAAATCTTCATTGAATAGAAATAAAATTCTATTCGGAGTCCACCTGAGAAGAAACCTGAAACGTGTCAGAAACAAAAACCTGAATCTGATTCTAACTTATGGTTGTCGACTAGGGCCTCTCGACAGGTGCATCAGCTGTCGACAATCGATGTGGTCTGTTGATAGATTAAGCTCTTTTCTCTTCTCTGTATCTTGCATCGACAGGTCCTGTTGACAACCTATGTTGGCTCAGAGGCCCTTCACTCTAGTTTTAATGATGATTAACTCATGTAGTTATAGTTTACTAATAATCTTGTGATATTTAGTTTCAGATATTTGATCAAGATATTAGTAGGTGATTAGATTCAATAAAGATATTTTGGAGCTTTTACATGTAGATTCAAGAGCTCGAGCATCAAGATCGCATCATGAACTCAAAGAGGAGTCAAGCCCGTTGGATCGCGTTTGGATCGAGTCGGCTTGGAGAATAAGTTCTACAAGAAGACCTCGGTTTGTTTAGTTTAAGATTTTATTTAGATCTTGTGTAAAGGTAGATAGTGTTGATATGCTCAAGTTCACAGTACACACACAAGTTTAAAGTTTCATGTTTTGGTTTTTCGTTTAACCGATCTTGGTTTTCATGTCAAAAATATAGATATAATATCTTTCATATATATTGGATTCTATCCATATATAATATGCTTCAAACTTATTTCAATGTCATGTTTTTGTATTTACATGTGTTTTGGAGAAAACGAATTTCCATTTCAAAAATCCAAATTTTGAAAAATACGAAATTTAGTTTAAGGCAAAATTTCAAGAACATAAAAATGGTTCAAATAGTTTGTAATATGTGTTGAATTTTTGTCACACATATTTGTATTTCAAAGATATAATAAGAACTCATTTTTGTGGAAATTATGCGTATTTTATGAAATTTTTTAGATGGCAAAAAGACAAGTTTTTAATCCCTATAAAATGGACCAGGCTGTCTGCCGGTCGACCAACGTGCACAGACGTGCACGCAGCCATGGGCTGGTGGGCCAGTCGACCGGGCGGTCGACCGTCCAGAGAGCTCTGCTCTCTAGAGCTCGCTGCTGCTCTCTGTATCCAGTTCCGGTCGACCAGAGGCACAACAGTCATAAAAATGACCGTTGGGCCGGTCGACCGGGCGATCGACCGGAAGGATAAAAATGCCCTTTCCTACTGCCAAAGGGCAGATTTGTTTTGGGGCTATAAATACCCCATTCCTTGGCTATTTTTCATAAGTTTTTAGAGAGCAAAATTTTTAATCCTTAGAAGTGTTTTAATACAAGTTTTTAAAAGAGTTTTAGAGCAAAATGATTTCATCTTTATTTGGTTTAAAAAGTGTTGGAAATAGAGTCTTTTGGAAAGTGGTTTTTGATCTTGATTTCAATATCTATTTGGAGATTTTTCCAATTATTTTTCTTTATTCCAAACACTTTTTTTTCTCACACTTGAGCTTATCATATCTATCTTATCTATTAGGATCTATTTTGTGGGAAAAATTGGTTTGTGGTTGAGAGAGACCACCAAGTGTTGTAACCCTCCTTTATTTCTGATATCTCTCTAGTTAGAGGTGATTGTGTTGATATCCCTCTAGTGAGAGGTGATTGTGGAGGTTGTGTTGGAATCCCTCTAAGTGTAGAGGTGATTGTTGGTTTGTTGGCTAAGTGCCTTATCCCTCAAGTGTGAGGTGATTGTTGTTTGGCTTTGAGCCTTATCCCTCTTGTGTGAGGTTGATATTTGTTTGGCTAAGTGCCTATCCCTTTAAGTGTAGAGGTGATTTGAGTTGTGCCTTGCCTCTAGTGAGAGGTTGTATTTGTTAGAGAGAGGAGTTGTGTACTCCCAAGTTGTATTTACCCAAATCCTCAGTGGAGGTTCCCTGTGTGGGAAGTCCTGTGTGAACGAGTTAGTGAAAATCCTTCTGTGTAAAGGCGGGGACGTAGAGTTGGGTGCTCGAACCTCGAAACGTATCTTTGTGTTTGCGTTTGATCCACTTTCTCTAGCTCTCTCTCTCTCTTACATTGTGCATTGTTCATATCATAAACATGCTTGGTTTGATTGTGTGTCCATACTTGTGTTTAACCAAGAGAGCTTCATATAGCACCTTAACTCTTATTTAGAGAAATTTAGAGGAGATAGTCCAGAGCCCTTTACCGAGAATTCGGTTACACTCTTTGGTTACACTAAGTGTGTTGCATTAAGTTTTAAATTTCGCATTATTTGTCACTAGATTAGCCTTACACCTATTCACCCTCCCTCTAGGTGTACTTTCAATTGGTATCAGAGTCTATGCTCCTGATATTAGGTTTAACCACCTAAGAGTGAGATCTTGGTTACTAATCTATAGTTGCATTTGCACATACTTGTTTACACACACTCATGGATTTCATGACCCCTCCTATGTTTGATGTTTCTAACATCGACATATGGAAGATTAAGATGAGTATGTACCTCAAGACCATAGGTTTGCATGTTTTCCTTATCGCTACCAAGAAATCCTATCTTGATAATAGCAAGCATATAGAGGCCAATGCACAAGCCCTAACGGCACTTAGAAGCACTTTAAATAAAGAATATTTGTGCTTAGTTTCTCATTGTGATTCCGCCTTTGTAGTGTGGAACACGTTGACCTCTCCAAAGCTTCAAATGCCTAACATAGTGGAGAAGAAATCTAGTGAGGATGAATCCGAACAACATTTCTGTATGGTTCAAGGGAATGACTCCCTTGAGGTAAATTCAGAAACTTACTTAGATGATGGTGCTAGTTCTTACGGTGATGATTTAGTTGATGACGATGCTTTAAATGAAGAACCATCAGTTGTTTGTGAAAAATTATTAGAAAAATATAAAGCCTTGAAAAAGAAAAGTTTTGGACTTAATAAAGAAAATAAGAATTTGATTTCAAAACTTGATTTGGCTTTGCAAGAGAAAGTTAAAATTTCAACTGAATGTGACTCCTTGAAATCCCAACTTGAACTTGTCCTTAATGAAAACAAAATTTTGAAAAATAGAAATGATTGTGAAATTGTTTTGAAGAAAAATGAAGTTCTATCTTCAAGACTTGATTTTATTGTAAAAGAAAATGAATCTTTGAAAAGAAAAATTATTTCTATTTCAAATGAATTGGATTTGGTTTCTAAGAAAAATATTTCTTTGAAAAATAACATTGGCTCTCATGTTTGCCATGCTAGTGTAGCTCACCACCTAGAGTACCACTTGTATGCTCCACCTCTTCTACTATTATTGAAAATAACATAACTATGCTAAAAAAGAGTGTTGATTGTTTGGGCTCCACTTTGAGCTAATGTGTCATGAACCACACACGTTTGGAATCCATGTTTCGCAAGAAATAAGTTCCTCCTATGCATGCACACAAACCACGGCATACACATGCTCCTCACATTCATACACACAACAGAATGTGTGCTCATGTGTACAGTTGTACACATTGTGGACGTAAGGGCCACGTTGCAAAATTTTGTTATGATAGAATTAATGATTCAAATTTGCAAATAGATTTGTTTGGGCTAGGAAAGAAGTTAACCCCCATGGACCCAAAAGAGTATGGGTACCAAAATTCACCCCTATTTTATTTGATGTAGGTGTGGGCTCTCACATGACATGAGAGTTGTTGGTGCCTTGAGGTGGATGCGTTCCGAGCTTATTGGTGACTATTTTGGATGCATCACTTTCAAGGGGAGTTTGGTAGGAGGACCACCATGGTTTGGAGGTATAGAGAAGTGCCCTCTTGGTTTTGGTAACGATCTCTAAACTCCTATTTATATTTACATACTTTCATGATTGATTTTTAGCATGTTTTAGTTTTTTATGATTAGTATGTTAAATGCCATGAAAATTAGACCTATGACATACATGCATAGAGATACACCCATGTTCTATATGGATTTATATTATTGTGTTCTCACCTTTTATTTAACTATGTTGCATATCTTAGTCTAAGACATATGCATTTACATAATGATCATATTGATTTATATCTCGTTTTATGCTTCATGTTTTGATTATATGTTTAGATATAATTTTTCATTAAAACTTGTGCATATACTTGTTCAACTAATGAGCCACAATTGATTCTTATATGTTTGTACCTAATTGCTCATTTGTACCCATTGGATGTACTAGTATAGCCTAATTTTGATGATTCTTGCATTTCAACTTGTATTCCCTATTTTTGGACATGTTTTTATGATAATATAGTTTAACTTCATGTATCTGTTAATTTTGTCAAAACTATTGGATATACATGTATAACCTTGAGTCATTTGCTTTTCATGCAAATCTTCATCTTGGACTCATTTGTGTTTGGATATGTATGTATACTTCTAGTTTTGACAAAACATACATATGCCATGAAGTTAGTATTATTGCTTTAATGAAAATTAAATTTTGATGATTTTTGTGTTTTCATATATAAAGAAATTTCATACGGGTTTTATTGCAAAATTTCATGATTATGCTTTTCACATAATACTTGTACACTCACATTACTTGATGTTTTTCTCATGATTTGTTTTCATGAGTTATATATGCGCTTAATTGATTTTGAGTGTTGATAATTGTGTGATTTTCATATTTTTCATGGATAAATCATTATTTTATTCCTTACTTGAAGGATTTCGTACTAGTTTTTAAGATTATCATAAAAACTGTGAATCACCTAGAGGGAGGGTGAATAGGTGATGGCTAATCTAATGGTCACTTAATGCGGAATTAAAAACTTATTACACTAAACACCACGTATAACACAAGAGTGTAGCCGAATTCCCCGTGAAGGGCTCTGAACTAACTCCTCAAGATTCCTCTAAATAAGAGTTGAGGTGCCGCGTTGGCTCTCTTGGTTGAATACAAGTGTTAGCAAACAATCCCCAAGCATATAACAATTAAGCCACAATATATATCAAGCATATAAGATGAAAGCAATAAAAGCATGCAAGATATAAAGACAAGAGTAAGAGATAGAGAGTGAGCAATCGCAAACACGGGAGATTTATTTCGATGTTTGAGCACACTTGCTCTACGTTCCACCCTTCACACTTGAAGGATTTTCACTATAAACCGATCCCACCGGATCACTCGGTGTCGCAACACCTACAAGGAGTTCCCACTAGAACTCTTAGACTTTCTAGTCCCGTACACACCGCAAGCCCACAAGCTCGCCGAGGCCGCACCTCAAACACCGAGTTCACACACGAACTCGAAATACCGCGAACCCGCAAGTCCGCCTCCTCAAAGTATAAAGTAGAACTTTGGTGATCACAACACTTTGATCACCTAAAATCCTCTCACAACAAAGATCCCTATAGGATAAGTATAGCAATGGAAAGCTCAAGTGTTGTGTGAGAAAATAAGGATTGAGATGGTTGAGGAAAACTCAAGAAAATCACTTTTAAAACACTCTTGATAAACTCTCCTTTTGATTGAAAATATTGGCTCTAATATAAGTGGAGAAAACCTCTTAAAAGAGTAGGAAAACTTGTTGTAAAAATCCACTTAAAATCCTAGAGAAAACAGCCCCCAAATGCCTCAATTTATAGAGCTAGAAAAACTAGCCGTTGGAGCCAGGTTGACCTGTCGGTCGACCGCCCGGTCGACCGGCCAACGGTCAGAAATCTGACCGTTGTGCCAGCGGTTGACCGGCCGGTCGACCGTGGCCTGGATACAGAGAGCAGACTCTCTGTCCGGTTGACCGGCCCGGTCGCCGGGGCTTTCCAAAGAGCAGAAGCTCTCTGGCGGTCGACCGGGTCGGTCGACCGGCCCTCCAGCAATCCTGGCGTGCACGTTCTGTGCACGTCGGTCGACCGACTCGGTCGGCCGACTTCAAGCTCGGTCGACCGGTCCAGTCGACCGACAGAAGCCAGTCAGGTCAAATTAGGGATTTAAAAGGTTGGCTTTTTGGCTCAAATAAAATCCCATAAAATCATGAAAAATTTACAAAAATAGTTTTAACATATACTTTGAAAATCAAACATGCTTGAGTAAAATCAAGACATGTTACAAACAATTTGAACTATTTTTGTAACTTGAAAATTTTGGCTAAAAACGAAAACTGTATTTTTCCAAAATTGGTTTTTTCAAAACTTCTCCAAATACAAAAATAAGATATTTAAACAACTTTTAAAGCATAGAGTGTATGGATATGATCCACTACACATACATGGTGAAATATCTATGTTTTTGATATTAAGCTCTAAATTTGGTTTTGGTTAAAAATAAGTAAACTTTAAATACCAAAAATCAAACCGGTATTTTTCAAAAAGAAAACTCTTTTGTATTTTCTAAAATAAAAATTCTTTTATGAAAAACTTATCTAAATCAAGAGAGTGTGTGTGTGTGTATATGGTATACTTGAGCAATCCACCAACTATTCTATCCTTTACATTTTATCTAAAAATAAAATCTTATAAAACAAACCTAGACACAAGTCTTGATCTTGAAGGTCTTCACTTGAAGTCTTCACATCTTCTTGACTTGGTCCAAACACGATCCATAGAGCTAGACTCCTCTTGAGTACTTGATGTGGTCTTGATGCACAAGCTCTTGAATCAAACCGTACTAGCTTCAAAACTTGACTTTAAATTCTTTGTTGAAGCTACACACCTACTAAGATCTTGATCACAAATCTGAAACTAAATAAGCACAAGATCATTAGTACTATAACTACATGAGTTGATCATCATCAAAACTAGAGTGATAGGCCTTTGGGTCAACAAAAACTAGTTGCGTATTCTTCATTTTGAAAGAGTTTTCAATTGTGCTAAAATTATTTTCAAACTTATTTTGAAAACCCCTTCCATCGAAGGGTGGTTGATGGGCGACCATGCCTTGTATGCTTAAATTGAAAATCATTGTAACATGTGCATGAATAGGGTGGTCTTTATGAGTTATACACTTGATCCTCATTGTGTTTTCAATTGGTATCACAATTGATATCTATTTTGTATACTCATATTTGTTTATATATATGTATGCTTCAACTTCAAATAGTATCAATTTCGATTGGTATTTAATTTTTCATACAAATATATGTGTTTTGATTGTGCTTACTATATCTCTATATCTTTAAGCACAAATTTAGTTATGCTAAGCTTGATTTAGTCCTTAATGGCAATTATTTTTCAATTGGTATCTTATACAAGCTTATGCATCGTTTTCATTAGTATTTCATAAAGGGGAGAAAAATTCATGTTTTACCTTTCAATCGGTTTTGTTTACAATTGGTATCTTACTCCCACTCTTTATGTTGAAAAATGATATTTGTATATTGATATCTTAGTTTTCAATTAGTTTCCTACGCTCCTAATGAAAATTATTTTCAATTGGTATATGTTTTCATTTTCAATATTGGTATCAAGAATCTTAAATTGATATTATTCTCTATTTGGTATCTTTATTGCAAAATGATTTTAGTATTTAACCAAAAAGATTGGTTTATGTTTTTCAATTGGTATCAAAAGTGTAAAATATTTTCAATTAGTACAAATTTCTACAATTGGTATCAAGATTTCATATATATTTTTATCTTTCAATTGGTATCAAAATTTTGTTGGTATCTTCAAAATGTTTTGTTTATTTTCACTTGGTATCATAAATTGGTATCATGATGTTTCTATGTATACCTTCATACTAAATTGATATATTTTTCAATTGGTATCATAACGGTTTGATTTGTATTGCTTATATGCAAGGAAGCTTAACATCTTCTCTATATATATATTCATGTTGAGTGTATCTCATATTGAGGAGTTTGACCGCTCTTCTTTATGTCTTACATGTGTGTAGAGGTAGCTTCACATCTCCTTTTATACATTGTATATTATGCTTTATGTGGTTAGGATTTAGTCATCTCTTTTCATATAAATGCATGTATGTAGGGGGAGTTAACTTCACGTCTCTCCTCTTCATGAATGTATATAGCATATATACCTTTATTGTTTGTTTTATACAAAAAGGGAGAAAAATATTATTTATGCCCTTTATTATTTGTACTCCTTTGTTGATGAATTGACAAAAAGGGGGAGAGATATTTTAGAGTTTGATATATGCATGTTTGTTTAAGTTTGTTATCTTTTACCATTGGTATCAAGAGATGCATGTTTGTTTTAATTTGTTATCTTTTACCATTGGTATCAAGAGCATCTTTTGTTGGTATCAAAAGCAACATTTTTAAGACCATTTTTATTTTAAAATTGATATCAAGAGCATGTTTATTTCATTGGTATCAAAGATCATATTTATTATGCATGTTTATGCATATTTATGTTGAGCATTCATTGAATATCTTTATTGTTTATTACTATGCATGAGTTAAGGGGGAGCTTCTATGAAGCTTAACTCTAATCCATGCATATATAACTCCATGAGTTTTGTCATCATCAAAAGGGGGAGATTGTTAGCCCAGAGGCCCTTCACTCTAGTTTTGATGATGATTAACTCATGTAGTTATAGTTTACTAAAAATCTTGTGATATTTAGTTTCAGATATTTGATCAAGATAAATGGGACCCAGGGGGCAGGACAGATAGACAGTGAGGGTAGTAGTGACTATACAGTCTAAGGAGATAGCTAAGGATGGAAGTAAAACAATGAAATGAACAGAAATGATCAACAGTAATGATGGTACAGTAGGAATGATGCACAGTAAGTATGAAATGCACAGTAATATGAACGATCGCTCAAAACAGGACTAGAAGCCGAATACCCTGTGAGGGGTTCTGTACTTCTTCCTCGTTGATTCCTCTGAATATGAGTTGGAGGTGCGTAATGCAACCCTGTTGTGAGAGCTTTTGATCGAGAAATGAATGCAAAATCTACTTAAGATGAAATGCTTGAAGATGGAATAGATGAAATAAAAGATGAAGTATTATTGCAAAATATTGAATTACAGAAGTGAGAGCTTACAAGGCTTGTCTTGAATTAGTAGTCTAGATACAAGAAGAAGTAGGAATACACTTTGAATTTGAAAGAAGGAGGAGGAGAGGATTACAAGAGGAAATCCTAAGCACTTGTGTTTCTAGCTCTGCCCTTGAATGGATGAAGTGGCCTTGAATTTATAGGAGAGGTCCGAGTCTTCTGGAGTAATGAGCTGGCTGGAATCTGCTTTGTGTCTCTTCGAGCTTTGTGTCTCGTCGAGAGCTTTGAGTCAGGAATCTCGTCAGCTTTGTGTCCCGTCGAGAGTCTTGTCTGCTTTGAGTCTTGTCGAGCTTTTAACTTTGAGTCTTGTCGAGCCTGCTTTGGAATCTCGTCAGCTTTGGGTCCCGTTGAGAGTCTTGTCTGCTTTGAGTCAGCTTTGAGTCTTGTCGAGCTTTAACTTTGGGTCTTGTCTGCTTTAACTTTGGGTCTTGTCTGCTTTGGCGAGTCAGCTTTGGAATCTGCTTTTGAGTCAGCTTTGGGTCTTGTCTGCTTTTGAGTCAGCTTTGGGTCTCGTCTGCTTTGGAATCTACTTTTGAGTCTTGTCGACGAGTCAGCTTTGTGTCTCGTCTGCTTTGGAATCTATTTTTGAGTCTTGTCGATGAGTCAGCTTTGTGTCTTGTCTGCTTTGGAATATGCTTTTGAGTCAGCTTTGTTTTGTTGAATGCTCTGTCTGGAGTGCTGTTGGTGAAGGAGTCTGTTGTCTGTTCTTCATGGTTGTTGTCAGAGAAGGAATCTGAATTATCGCCATGAAAATGTTTCTGAATTATCGCCATGGAAATGTCGGCCAGCGAGGTTCATGAATAAAGTTTCCAGAGAACTTTGGTACCAGTAATTTTAGGATTCCTTGGACATTGGTGGCAAAGATCCAATTTGCAGAATGGTGGAAGATGTGAAAGCCTGTTGGAAAGGCTTCCATGATTTGTTGCAGCTGTAGTTGAGTAGAGACTTTATCTATTTTTAAATTTATTCCTGAAATCTTTGGTGGTACTGGATGGAGTCCTTTATTGTAGAATTCGTCACCATTTGGGGAAAGGAACTGAGCTGAATAAGAGTCCCACCAGCCGAAGTATTCGGTGACAAATACTATATGCTGAGCTGGTTCATACTCTTCATCTTCCCAAGTTGGTGGTATTGAATGGAATTTGAAATACAATTTGTCTGAACAGAGACCTCGTAATTTTGAAGAGACGGTGGTTAATGAGGGAAACAGATGGATTCGGTCATGATATGAATGAGAAACCAGTCCATAACAAAGACCATTTTTTATGGCCCAAGCTTTTTGTGGCTGGGGTGTGTCAGGATTCAGCAGGAGTCTTAGGATAGGGGAATTTGGCCTGATAACTCGGTGAGAATTTTCAGGGAATATATAACAAAGCTGATTTATCCTATGAATCAGATTGGTTTCGGCAGTGCTGGGTGTTTGCACTATTTTGTAATAGATTTCTTCGGGGAGTTTTTCTACTATTTCTCGGGTGAGGTCTTGTCGATCTCGAAGGAAAAAGATTAGTCTTTTTGAAGAGGTAAGAGGGGTCTTATTAGAGCTATTGCTCTCCTTGGTGTGGGATAAGGTGTTATTGCCTGGTATATGGAAGGGATTTTGAATCGGAAATTTGCCTTTGTCTGTGTTCATTTTGAATCTGGTGTTAAAAATTCTCGGTTAGGAAATCAGGTAAGGAATTACTGGAACCTTTGAGAAATTCAATATCAAAGTCAAAAACAGAAAGAATGGCTTGCCATCTAGCGAAGATCTGCTTAGATGCAATATTTTGAACATCTTTTTCAAGGATATATTTGGCAGATTGGCAATCTATGCGAAGGAGGAATTTTTTGTTCAAAAATCATCTTGAATTTGGAAATGCATTGGACAATGGAAAGTATTTCTTTCTTAATTGTGGTATATGATTTTTGAGATCCTAGCCAAATGCCGGAGTGGAATCTAACTAACTGTTCTTGTGATGAATGCATGAATCTTTGTTTTAGTATGCCTCCGTATCCTACATTGGATGCATCTGTTTCTACTATCATGAATGCATGGGGATGAGGAATGCATAGACAGGGTAATGAATGGACTTGTTCTTTGACTTGCTTGACTATTTGGGTGTGCTTACTCGACCATGCTCGCGAATTCTTTTGAAGTCTTTGAAATAGTGGTGCACAGGTTATCCTTATTTTAGGGATGAAGTCAGACACATAATTTAGACAGCCTAGAAACCTTTGTAATTGAGTTTTGTCTTTGATTTCGTCGGGGAATTTGTTTGCAAACTCTATTGATCTAGCGATTGGTGTTATGGTTCCTCTATGAATATTGTGTCCTAAAAATCTAATGGAGGTTTGGAATAGTTTCATTTTGGTCAGGGAAACTGCTAGTCCATTTCTTTTTATTGTATGGACGAAGGTATTGAGATGTTTGAAGTGTAGGTCTTTCTGAGTAGATAAGGACGTCATCAATGTATACTATGGCGAATGTGGTGTAAGGGTTGAATATGTCGTTCATGATTCTTTGAAATTCTGAAGGGGCATTTTTTAATCCAAAAGGCATTACGTTCCATTCATAATGACCGAATGGTACAGTGAATGTCGTCTTATACCTATCTTGATTGGCTCTTTGAATTTGCCAGAACCCAGACTTCATGTCGAATTTGGAGAATAATCTGGCATTGTGTAATCTTTTTAATAGATCTTTTTTTTTGGAATTGGGTATCTGATCCATCGTAACACTTTATTTAATGGTTTATAATTGATTACTAGTCTAGGAGCTCTTCGTTCTTTTTCTGCCTGTTTCATGACGTAAAATCCTGCACAGCTCCATGGGGATTTGGAAGGTCGTATTAATTTCTTGTCAAGGAGGGTTTGTAATTCTGCTTTACATGTTTCTAGAAGATCATGATTCATTTGAATAGGTCGGGCTTTGCTTGGAATATTTCTTTCTGAGAAATCTTGTTCATAGGGAAGACTTACAATGTGTTTCTTCCTTTCCCAGAAAGCGTTAAGAATATCAGAACAGATCTCTTTAGTGTATAAGTCTTGAATTTTCTTAATACGCTGTTATATACGTGTGTCTTTTAATTGTCAGTTTATCCTATGATATAGGATGTCATCTTTGAGATATAGGATTTTGTTCTGTTTTCTTTGAATTAGGTTCATATTATGATAAATTGAATTATTTTGTAGGGTGTTTAATTCTTTATATCTGATAGGGGTTATGAATTTAAACAAGAATCTTTGTCCTATAATTTTTGTTCCTAATCCGTTTGAATCAACCCAAAAAGGATAAATTTGAGTTAGGAATGGAATCCCTAATATGACATCAGTATTTAGATCATCAACTATAATGAATTGGTATTTGAAACAGATTTTTTCATTGCATATTGACAATTTTGTGATTTTACCCATGACGCTTAATGGTGAATTATTGGCTGTTACAAGTTTTTCATTTGTTGATTCGTAATACTTTGTTGGAAAGATCCCGTCTTTAATTACACTATGGTCAGCTCCTGAATCAACCATGGCTGTAAAAGCTTCTTTGGAATATTAATGGCAAGAGTTATTAATATGAACCATTTTTGATAATTAAATCCTTTAATGAATGAGATGAATTTTGGGCTTGATGGTTCAGTGGTTGAAATAGTGATTTCGTTTGAGGAGAAGGGTGGTTCTTCTATTGCAATTTCTTTTCCTTTACTACTTTGATTTTGAATAAGGTACGTACGTGTTTTAGAGGCTAAATTTTTTGTTTCTACTTTTTCTTTAATGTGTCTGATTTCCTTTTTCAATTGTTTTATTTCTATTTGGTTTTTATGAATGTCGTGTGGTTTGGTCTTCTCAGTGCTTTCTTTATTAGTCGTATTGACTTGTCTACTTACACAAGTGGTTTCGTCTGAATCACAAGAACTTGATGAATCTTTGTTATCAGACATCTTGCTTATCTTAGGATAGATTTGTAAATTTTCTTTTAGATCGTTTATGGTTTTATTAATTTTATCTCTTCTTTTTGATCTACATCTATTTGTTGTGTGACCTGGTTTGCCACATTTGTAACAAGTAATTGGTTTGGGCTTATTTTGATAATAGTTATCGTTTGAAAAGTTTTTGGAATACTCATGTTTTCTTGGTTCATGGTTTTTGTGGGTAATTGGTTTTTTGTTATGTCTTTTCTCCATTTGATTTGTTTGTTGTACTAGTGAATTCTCTGATTCGTCTATGGTTTCAGATTCTGATTTATCCTTTTGTTTAATGGTGTTAACTTTTGAAGTATTATTAATTTTTTCTAAGGCTTGATTTACTCGTCCTAATAAACTTGTTGGCTGAATTTTTTCTTTAATAGTATTAACCTTTGAAGTACTTGGAGTATTTGCATTAATTTTTTCTAGAGCTTGAGTTACTCTTGCTAGTAAATTCATTGGTTGAATCTTTTCTTCGTATTCTACAGGTAAACTATTTGGTTGGAAATGTGGTTTTGAATGACTTTGTGGGAACTTAGAATTTGAGTCCTTTTGAGTCCTTTTAATTTCTGTTGATAGATAATCAATTTGTTGAGTTATGGTATTTAACAATTGATTTGAATAATTATTTTGATGGTATACCTTTTTAATGTCGTCAATGTTGACTGGTTCATTATTATTTTTACCTCTTTTGAAGGGTGAAGCAGTGACTTCTCCTTCATTAGTTTGAATCTTGATAGATTGTAATGGTGGATGAATTGAAGTTACAGTATTTCCATCTATGAGTTGTCATTTCTTATATAGACTAGTTTGGACATTAATTTGGAATTGTTCGTAAGGGTTTTGAATTCCTTATTTTTCTAAATAATATTTTAGCCAAAATTCAAAAATGAAATCAAACTTATGTTCATTCATGAATATGATCCATTCTTTTATTAGTTTCTCTTTGTAAGTCCTATCGAATTTTGAGAACCAATTAAAATATTTGGAATCCCTAAAGTCTCCCATTAATTCGAAACTTCTGTTAATGAATGGTTTCTGACTAGTAATGGCATTAATTTCTCCAGTAAAGTCTGCTCTCATTTGGGATGATGTTGGAGAGTAACTTTCTGGATTTACTTCTGGAAGAGGTGATTTATGGAATACTTTGATGGGTTGTTGGAAGGAATATTCAGAACATGACTTCCTACTTGGTTCGGCGTACCTATAGGAAGTTGAAGGTTTTTCCCTAAATGAATTAAATCTTATTAATACCGTTCCGTCATTTTCTTCTATGATGTCAGAGATTTCTGTTCTCTCTATATCTCTAGGATTTTGAGGGTTTTCTATTTTGAATTCTTCTGGGATTGTAATCTCATTCCATTTTAATCTTTTGGGACGAAAGTCTTTGACTGTTCAGCTTCGATCTGAAGTAGGACAGTTTCCTCGTGAGTGGATGAACCTATCATTTTGAATTTTGGGTTCATATGAGAACTCATTAATTTAAAGTATATTTTGTACATAACCGCTACTTGTTCGGTAAATCTTTCGAACTCATCACCTTGCAAGTGGATGTCTAAGATCAATGAATCTAGGAATAATGGGTCGGTCAAAGATACAGAGTAATTTGGCATACAGTTGAAGTAAACTGGTCCATTACATATGTTGGTTTGAATCATGGAGAGGATGGATGATTTATATCTCTTGAGTCTTTTATCTCTTAAGGCTGTGTATACAGGAATATCTACACCAGTGTGGACTAGTGGCTTGATAGCAATTTGTATTAATCCAAAATGAATATAACGGAATCCTTTCCTAAGGAACTCTTGTAACGCTAGTTTGGATAGTAGTTGAATAGTTTGAGATTTATTTTGAATATTAAATGTCTCTTCATGAATTTTAATGGCATATGAAGTTTTGAAATCAAAGGTACCTATACTGTAAACGTTTTCTATTCTTTCATTTGGAATTCTCCATTCTAAGAAATCTTCTTGAACTATATCTTCTCTACTCTTTACTACTTTTCTGATTGATCCTGAGGACGAACTGGAACCTAGAAACATTCTTCTAACAATATTAGTCATTACTCGTGTGTGACTAACGGGGGTTGACCTTCTCAATAGACTGGAACACGGGAACACAATGCCTGGAACACCCTATCCACGGGCTTACCAACGGACTCACTTGCTTACCAACGCTTACCAACGCCTACTTAGAATCCAACAAGTGGTTAACCGACTGTATACTGAACTATTGGTCGACTGGAACTATGCCTGGAACACAATGCCTGGAACACCCTAAGGCTTACCAACGGACTCACTTGCTTACCAACGGACTTATAAGATTACCAAAGTCTACCAGTTACAGCATGCAATTGCTACGCACTTATGCTGACTAACATGCAAGAAACATGGCTCTGATACCAAATGGGACCCAGGGGGTAGGACAGATAGACGGTGAGGGTAGTAGTGACTATACAGTCTATATTTATGTTGAGCATTCATTGAATATCTTTATTGTTTATTACTATGCATGAGTTAAGGGGGAGCTTCTATGAAGCTTAACTCTAATCCATACATATATAACTACATGAGTTTTCTCATCATCAAAAAGGGGGAGATTGGTGGCCCAGAGGCCCTTCACTCTAGTTTTGATGATAATTAACTCATGTAGTTATAGTTTAATAAAAATCTTGTGATATTTAATTTCAGATATTTGATCAAGATATTAGTAAGTGATTAGCTTCAATAAAGGTGTTTTGGAGTTTTTACATGTAGATTCAAGAGCTCGAGCATTAAGATCGCATCATAAACTCAAAGAGGAGTCAAGCTCGTTGGATTGCGTTTGGATCGAGTCAGCTTGGAGAACAAGTTCTACAAAAAGACCTCGATTTGTTTAGTTTAAGATTTTGTTTAGATCTTGTGTAAAGGTAGATAGTGTTGATATGCTCAAGTTCACAATACACACAAGTTTAAAGTTTCATGTTTTGGTTTTTCGGTTTAACCGATCTTGATTTTCATGTCAAAAACATAGATATAATATCTTTCATGTATAGTGAATTCTATCCATATGCAATATGCTTCAAAGTTGTTTCAATATCATGTTTTTTTATTTACATGTGTTTTGGAGAAAACAAATTTCCATTTCAAAAATCTAAGTTTTGGAAAATATGGATTTTAATTTAAGGCAAAATTTTAAGAACACAAAAATGGTTCAAATAGTTTGTAATATGTGTTGAATTTTTGTCACACATATTTGTATTTCAAAGATATAATAAGAACTGATTTTTGTAGAATTTATGTGTATTTTATGGGATTTTTTAGATAGCAAAAAGATAAGTTTTTAATCCCTATAAAATGGACCAGGCTGTCTGCCGGTCAACCGGACCCGTCGACCGACGTGCACAGACGTGCACGCAGCCATGGGCTGGTGGGCCGGTCGACCGGGCAGTTGACCGTCCAGAGAGCTCTGCTCTCTGAAAATGGTCCGGTCGACCAGCGGGTCGACCGGCAGAGAGCTGCTGCTCTCTGTATCCAGTCCCGATCGACCGGGCGGTCGACCAGAGGCACAACGGTCATAAAAATGACTGTTAGGCCGGTCGACCGGAAGGGCAAAAATGCCCTTTCCTGCTGCCAACGGGCAGATTTGTTATGGGACTATAAATACCCCATTCCTGGCTGTTTTCATAAGTTTTTAGAGAGCAAAATTTTCAATTCTTACAAGTGTTTTAATCCAAGTTTTTAAAAGAGTTTTAGAGCAAAAAGATTTTATCTTTATTTGGTTTTAAAAGTATTGGAAATAGAGTCTTTTGGGAAGTAGTCTTTGATCTTGATTTCAATATCTATTTGGAGATTTTCCTAATTGTTTTTCTTTGTTTCAAACACTTTATTTTCTCACACTTGAGCTTATCATATCATCCTATCTATTAGGATCTATTTTGTGGGAAAAATTAGTTTGTGGTTGAGAGAGACCACCAAGTGTTGTAGCCCTCCTTTATTTGTGATATCTCTCTAGTGAGAGGTGATTGTGTTAATATCCCTCTAGTGAGAGGTGATTGTGGAGGTTGTGTTGGACTCCCTCTAAGTGTAGAGGTGATTGTTAGTTTGTTGGCTAAGTGCCTTATGTTAGCCCAAAGGCCTTCCACCCTAGTTTTGATGATGATTAACTCATGTAGTTATGTTTACTAATAATCTTGTGATTTTAAGTTTCAGATCATTAGCAAGATATTAGTTGGTGATTGCTTCAAAAAGAGGAGTTTGGAAGCCTTCACTTGGTGATTCCGGTGCCCGAGCTTCAAGATTACTCATTTGCACTCGGTGGATCACGGTTTGGGATCGAGTCTACTTGAAGATTGAAGATCGTCAAGAAGCCTTAGGTATCCTAGTTTAGTTTAGTGTATTTTAGATCCATGTGTAAAGCTTAGTATAGTTGATATGCTCAAGTGCACAACACACACAAGTTTTATGTTTTGAATTTGGTTTTGATGAATAGATTGATCAAAATAAGTTTACTTTGTTTTTATGTATATTAGATGTGCTCTATATACATACATGCTTACATGACTTATACAAACTTATTTTGACTATCCTATTCATGTATAGAAAAATCAAAGTTTGATAAAAATACAAGTTTTGGTTTTTGGTAAAAATGTTAAGACACAAAAATAGTTCATATTGATTAATATTTGAGCTAAACTTTTTATCACATGTTTATATATCAATGCAAAATGATAAAACTATTTTTGGGTATTTTTTACAAGAGATAAAAGATTTCTAGAAATATTTTTAACATGTGTTTCTGTCCCAAAACAGTGGCTGACAGGCCAGGTCGGCCGACCGCACGGGTCGACGTACCTAAGGCCGGTCGACCCATGAGGTCAACGTGCACAAACCTGTGCACGTTTGGCAGACACAGGGACGGTTAGCCGGACGACCGACCAGATCTGAGAGCTCTGCTCTCTGTTTATTTGGGTCGACCGGGCGGTCGACCGGGTTGCCCCAACGGTCACATTTCTGACCGTTGGCGGTCGGCCGGGCCGGCCGACCGGTAGCCTGTCAGGCTGCCAGATCAGCCTAACGGCTAGTTTCTGTTTTGGCCTATATAAACCCCATTTCTTTAGGGTTTTGGCCAAGATTTTTAGAGCTGATTTTCTCCCATTCTCTGGTTTTAAAAAGAAGTTTTTAAAAGAGTTTAAAGAGCAAAAGATTCATCTTGTTTGTTTTTAAGTGTTTTGTTATTTTCAAAGAAAATAGGTTTTTGGGAATTGGTTTCTTGTTCTTCATTTCTATATCAATTTGGTATTTTTCCCAAGAGATTTTCTTTGATCAAAATACTTTGTTTTTCCACACTTGAGCTATCATCTATCCTATTCTATTAGGATCTTGTTTTGTGGAATAGAGAGATTGTTTGTGGTTGAAAGAAACCACTTGTTGTAAACACCCTTGCTCTTGTTGTATCCCTCTTTGGTAGAGGTTGATCGGGTGATTGGTTTGCTCCCTCTTTGGTAGAGGTTGAGTTGGTTGGTTTGCTCCCTCTAGTGAGAGGTGGAGTTTGGTTTGTAAACCCTCTTCGGTAGAGGTGTTGGTTGTTGTTGTTTTGGCTACGGGCCTACCTCTCGGTTGTGAGGCGGTGTTTGAGAGAGTAGTTCGGTACTCCATTGTTGTAACAAATCCTCCTCGGTGGAGATTCCCTCGGTGGGAGATAGTGGATTGGAAATCCTACACGGTGGTGTAGGCGGGGATGTAGAGCTAGGGGCTCGAACCTCGAAACATATCTTGTTGTTAGCGTTTGATCCACTTGTCTCTCACACACACACTCTCTCTCTCTCTCTTTATTTTGTGCAAAGCATCATTCTTAACATCATATCATATTTGCTTGTGTTGTCCTTGCATTGATTCATATTGCTTATTCATTATATGCTTGGATTGCTTGTGGGTGTGCCTCACTTATACTTAACCACAAGAGCTTCACATAGCACCTCAACCCATTCAAGGGGAATCAAGAGGAGTTAGTCCAGAGCCCTTCACGGGGAATTTGGCTACACTTGTGTGTTATATTAAGTGTGTTGCAAAATTTGCATTAGCTTCCGCATTTAGCGCATTTAGTTTCTAGATTAGCAAGTACACCTATTCACCCCCCCTCTAGGTGTGCTTTCAATTGGCATTAGAGCACTTTCAATTGGTATCAGAGCCTACGCTCCTGATACTTAGGCTTAACATCCTAGGAGTGAGATCCTTTGTTTGCTAATCTACATTTGCATTTGCTTGTTTGCACACATATAGTTTGCCCTCATGGATAGCCCTCCTATGTTTGATATTTCTAGACTTGAGATTTGGAAGGTTATGATGAGTTGTTATTTGAAGACCCTAGGTTTGCATGTCTTTCTTGCCGCTACCAAGAAATGCTATCTTGGTAACCACAATCATGTAGGGGCCAATACACAAGCCCTTGAGGCCATTAGAAGCACACTTCCTAAAGAATATCTTTTGCTTGCTTCTAACTTTGATTCCGCATTTGCAGTGTGGAATATGTTGACAACCATAACCACCACCTCCGAGCTTCAATTGCCAATCCAACAAGAGGAGGAATCTAGTGGAGAATCCGAGCCACAATAATGCTTTATGATCCAAGGGAATGACTCCCTTGAGATACATTCGGAACCCCACTTAGATTGTGATGATAGTGCTAGTTCTTCATGTAATGAGAATATTGATTCCCATGCTTTGAATGAAGAACTATCTATTGTTTGTGAAAAACTAATTGAAAAATATAATGTTTTGAAAAAGAAAAGTCTAGGCATTAATAATGAAAATAAAAATTTGATTGCTAGACTTGATATTGTTTTACAAGAGAAAGAGGATGTAACACCCTGCTCCCCGGTGTATGTATCACCGTATCTGTACGCGATACGACGTACAGATTTGATTTGACCTCTGTAGTATTCCGATTGACCTGATTTCAGTTTCAAAAATCATTTCCTAATATTGTAGATTTTTCAGGATTTTCTGGAAATTTTCTGGATTATTTTGGAAAATTTCCGTTGTCGGTGTCGACCGATACCGATAACCTGCCTTCCGATTTTTATTTCACAAACAGAGTTGGATTTGGAAAATCCGCTTTCACCGTATGTCTTAGAATCACATGAGCTACGTTCGGGTATTTTTGGGGATTTTTCTAAATTTATCGAAAGCCCGGCCAAACCGGTGTCGCCCGTATCGGCGAGACATTCCGGGATTTTTAATTTGCAAACCGGATTGAGTTTCGATAAACCATCTTCATATTAAGTCTCAGCGTAATATTGTCTATTTTCTGTAATTTTTGGATATCATTCGGAACTAGTCAATTTTTCACCCTATTAAAATAATATTAAATTACTTTTATTTCAAATCTTTTCTTTTTCTTTTATTTCCCTTTCTTCTCCCCAAGCCTCCTCTTCCACCGCCTCAGTCAAATCTTCCCCCCAACCGACTCTTTCTCTCTCCTCTTTTAATAAAATCCCACTCTCTCTTCTCTCTCTCACTCTCCCAAACACACTCTCTCTCTTACCTCTCTCCTCTCTCTCTCTCTTCCCTCTTTTCTCCTCTCTCTCTAAATCTCTCACCCTCAACCCATTTTGTTCTCAGACCGGAAGGCCAGACGGCCGCCGGCCTTGCCGCCGGCAGGCCGTCACGCCACTGATGGCCGACCGCCTCCGCGACGGAGCACGGCAGCCCGGCCGCGACCCCCAGGCCGCGCGCCGGCCGTCGCTGCGCCCAAGACCCGCAGCCCAGGCTGCGCCCAGCAGCCCAGGCCGCGCCCCAGCCCGGCCAGCCACCTGTTTCCCTCCTCCTTCAGCACCGGCGGAGGCCGGCCTGAGCCACCCCGGCGGCGTCGCCGGCCAGCCCAGCTGGCCGGCCGAACTGCAGGCGACAGCGGCAGCAGCTCCTCTGCTGCCGCTGCTGTTTAGTGATGGGTTCGGGTGAAACCAAACCCATTACTCTTTTGAGCTGGGTTGTAAAACCCATTTAAACCCCGTTAGCCTAATTACCCAACTTAAGTTTATGGGTTTGGGTATTGGATCCAAACCCGACCCTTTATGAGCCCCAAACCCGCATCCAAACCCATTACAGGTAATTTTACAGAAAACCCCCCTTATACAATTTAGTAATTGCATATAATATTTTATTTACATAATTAACCCTATTTGTTATGATTTAGTATTCGGGCGATAACTGGAGCATCCGGACTCCGATTCGGGCGATTCTGGATCCGTTGCAATCGTGGGAAAGAGAGCTACAGTCCTATAGCCAGTTTGTGAGTGTTTTTATTTTATAAATTATCTTTTTAGTCTATTAGTTGCACTTGGTTGTCTTCTTGATCTAAAACATGATCCGGTAAATCTTAATTGGTAAATAATATTAAAACACTGTAATAAACACGGTATTTAGTCAATGCCTGACTGATCTCGAGTATGTCCTGTTCATGTACCATTGATACCCGGCCCACCATAACCCCATAGGCTTGAACCCTATTATGTCATGCATCATGTCACAGATACCTTACATACCGCTCTACAGGTACACTAGGACAATACACCGACACTATACACGAATGCGAGACACTGTTATTTCCTGCACTAATCTCATCCTTACATGGCTACCATAGGTCAATAGACGGACATGATATTATTTTATACACGGACTACTGTTAGGAACATATACTAGAGCTACACCGATATATTGCTAGACATATAGGTTCTACTGATACACGGATATAATCATGCACGAACTATTGCATTTCATATTAGCATGATCATCGTACACATTTATGTTATGTTTACATATTATGGTTACACATGCCTGTATGGTTTCTCTATTCTTGTCATATGGATCCTCATTCATGCTACATGTATTGACATATGGATCCCGTTCATGTTACATGTATTATTATTTCATGTTACTGTATTCATGTTATATGCTTGTTTCCCGTTACTGATATTGTTAATCCCATTACTAGATACATGTTCCCGTTACCGATATGGATATTCCCGATACTGGACATGATATGGATATTCCCGTTACTGGACATGAGAGCTGTAGATATGCGATATGTGGGAATCCCACATCTATTGTTCCCGTTTCTTGACATATTGTTCATGATATCTTGTTCATGTTATATTGTTCCTGATTCTCGATATATTGTTCTACGCTATCAACAGAGCTCAGGTCCAGTTATCGTGTTAACCGTACCAACCGTACCATGTACTGTTATTTGTTCTTGTTACATTGGATACTGAACATATCAGATCATAATGATAACTGGGGTATGGGGGAGACTTGATGGTGGATTAGATCTTATCGGGTGATGTACTGGATCCATATTGTTTTCCCACTGCAGGGGACGGTAGGAGGGCTGCCTACCAATTGCTCCATGAGCTCTTGTTACTTGATTCATGCTCCCCTCTTAGCGGAGGGCCCTGGTCCTGGCAGCCAGGGGCTTGTTTAAGGCCGTGATCCCGGGTATGCACGGGATACATCCACCCGATAAGAACTCCTCGACCATTGGTTTCCAATTAACACAATAAAACAGTATACACAATAGTGGACGTCGGGAACACTTGTTATTTGGTTATTCTCTCGTTTGGATAATGGTACCCGTAGGCCATGTCCGGATGGGTTCGACTGGAGTGCGGGCTCCAGTATGAACTACCAGTGATATGGGACACTGGAAGAGAGTAATTAAAATACCAGGTGGTACTGATTGCTACTATTGTATAAATAACATGACTTGCCTGATACATGCTTACTACTTGTTATTGTTCTTTGCCTGATACATGTTTAGTTGTACTTGTTATTACACCATGTTACATGTCTATTTGTTACCTTACCCGATACATGTTACAATTTCTGTAGTAGCATGCTATTCATGCATATGTGCATATATTCTATTTATGTATACCTTGCATACATCCTTACTGTTTATGCAACACACCGTATACTAGTTAGGTAATATATGCTCATCTGCATGTTCACTGCTACCACATCACCACTAGCATGTACACTCGTCACCACTAGATAACATTATATAGTCTATATATAAACTGGATACGATTAGAGACATGACCTGATGATAACCAGTTAGGTAGTGATGGTATTAAAAGTTGACCTGTTTATATCTTTGCACTGCTTCCATGTTTAACTCTTTCTATTTTTATATATATCCTTATTATATGGTATCACTGTTACAATAGCATGTATTATCTATTATTATTGTGCATTGCCTCCTTCAGTTTTACCACTCACTAGGTCGCTTTCTGACGACCCTGGGTTTGCATGCCCAGATTGGAGATCCGAGTTGCCATAGCTTCAGAGAGTGTCTTGGAGTCATATAGGAGATTCCTTATCGAGCCCCTTCATAGGTATCTTGTTGCTTTATTTCTGTTATTTCTGTTATCCTATTTGTTCCTATTTTTCATATCTGTTATACTCACTCACCTCTTCCTGCAGGTATTCTTGTACTTATTTCATGCTGGAACTCAGGTATATATGGAGATTATTTACTGTACTGAGGCTTAGCGTACGTACGTGGGGTTTTCCACCTTGCGTATGTACGTCGCCATAACGTCTCCGTATCTTTAGGATCGGGGCGTTACATAGTGGTATCAGAGCCTAGGTTCACACCTGGTGTGGGTAACCACCTAGGTCAATCCTCGGGCTCTTACCAACAGTACAACCAAGTTCAGATTAACTGATCTGGATCTGAATTTGGGGTTCCAGCAACGAGTACAAGAATATCATGACCTTGACAATTTATTTCCTTGATTCGTTTGTGTTCCTTCCTTCCTTCCAGTTGTCAACCAGAACATCCGATTTCCTTCTCGCTTTCCTTGTATCAGCTTGCTTCCTATCCGTTAGGATTAGTTCACTACCATACTTCTCCATCCCGAGGTCCTTATAGATAGCAGAGTGCGCAGCGGAAGTGTCGTGGACCCATAATTTTTAGGCTTTGGGGTTAGCAATATTGTTCTCACACCTGATTGAAATTGCGAGGACGCAATTTTTTTGTAAGGTGGGGAGAAATGTAACACCCTGCTCCCCGGTGTATGTATCACCGTATCTGTACGCGATACGACGTACAGATTTGATTTGACCTCTGTAGTATTCCGATTGACCTGATTTCAGTTTCAAAAATCATTTCCTAATATTGTAGATTTTTCAGGATTTTCTGGAAATTTTCTGGATTATTTTGGAAAATTTCCGTTGTCGGTGTCGACCGATACCGATAACCTGCCTTCCGATTTTTATTTCACAAACAGAGTTGGATTTGGAAAATCCGCTTTCACCGTATGTCTTAGAATCACATGAGCTACGTTCGGGTATTTTGGGGATTTTTCTAAATTTATCGAAAGCCCGGCCAAACCGGTGTCGCCCGTATCGGCGAGACATTCCGGGATTTTTAATTTGCAAACCGGATTGAGTTTCGATAAACCATCTTCATATTAAGTCTCAGCGTAATATTGTCTATTTTCTGTAATTTTTGGATATCATTCGGAACTAGTCAATTTTTCACCCTATTAAAATAATATTAAATTACTTTTATTTCAAATCTTTTCTTTTTCTTTTATTTCCCTTTCTTCTCCCCCAAGCCTCCTCTTCCACCGCCTCAGTCAAATCTTCCCCCCAACCGACTCTTTCTCTCTCCTCTTTTAATAAAATCCCACTCTCTCTTCTCTCTCTCACTCTCCCAAACACACTCTCTCTCTTACCTCTCTCTCTCTCTCTCTCTTCCCTCTTTTCTCCTCTCTCTCTAAATCTCTCACCCTCAACCCATTTTGTTCTCAGACCGGAAGGCCAGACGGCCGCCGGCCTTGCCGCCGGCAGGCCGTCACGCCACTGATGGCCTACCGCCTCCGCGACGGAGCACGGCAGCCCGGCCGCGACCCCCAGGCCGCGCGCCGGCCGTCGCTGCGCCCAAGACCCGCAGCCCAGGCTGCGCCCAGCAGCCCAGGCCGCGCCCCAGCCCGGCCAGCCACCTGTTTCCCTCCTCCTTCAGCACCGGCGGAGGCCGGCCTGAGCCACCCCCGGCGGCGTCGCCGGCCAGCCCAGCTGGCCGGCCGAACTGCAGGCGACAGCGGCAGCAGCTCCTCTGCTGCCGCTGCTGTTTAGTGATGGGTTCGGGTGAAACCGAACCCATTACTCTTTTGAGCTGGGTTGTAAAACCCATTTAAACCCCGTTAGCCTAATTACCCAACTTAAGTTTATGGGTTTGGGTATTGGATCCAAACCCGACCCTTTATGAGCCCCAAACCCGCATCCAAACCCATTACAGGTAATTTTACAGAAAACCCCCCTTATACAATTTAGTAATTGCATATAATATTTTATTTACATAATTAACCCTATTTGTTATGATTTAGTATTCGGGCGATAACTGGAGCATCCGGACTCCGATTCGGGCGATTCTGGATCCGTTGCAATCGTGGGAAAGAGAGCTACAGTCCTATAGCCAGTTTGTGAGTGTTTTTATTTATAAATTATCTTTTTAGTCTATTAGTTGCACTTGGTTGTCTTCTTGATCTAAAACATGATCCGGTAAATCTTAATTGGTAAATAATATTAAAACACTGTAATAAACACGGTATTTAGTCAATGCCTGACTGATCTCGAGTATGTCCTGTTCATGTACCATTGATACCCGGCCCACCATAACCCCATAGGCTTGAACCCTATTATGTCATGCATCATGTCACAGATACCTTACATACCGCTCTACAGGTACACTAGGACAATACACCGACACTATACACGAATGCGAGACACTGTTATTTCCTGCACTAATCTCATCCTTACATGGCTACCATAGGTCAATAGACGGACATGATATTATTTTATACACGGACTACTGTTAGGAACATATACTAGAGCTACACCGATATATTGCTAGACATATAGGTTCTACTGATACACGGATATAATCATGCACGAACTATTGCATTTCATATTAGCATGATCATCGTACACATTTATGTTATGTTTACATATTATGGTTACACATGCCTGTATGGTTTCTCTATTCTTGTCATATGGATCCTCATTCATGCTACATGTATTGACATATGGATCCCGTTCATGTTACATTTCATGTTACTGTATTCATGTTATATGCTTGTTTCCCGTTACTGATATTGTTAATCCCATTACTGGATACATGTTCCCGTTACCGATATGGATATTCCCGATACTGGACATGATATGGATATTCCCGTTACTGGACATGAGAGCTGTAGATATGCGATATGTGGGAATCCCACATCTATTGTTCCCGTTTCTTGACATATTGTTCATGATATCTTGTTCATGTTATATTGTTCCTGATTCTCGATATATTGTTCTACGCTATCAACAGAGCTCAGGTCCAGTTATCGTGTTAACCGTACCAACCGTACCATGTACTGTTATTTGTTCTTGTTACATTGGATACTGAACATATCAGATCATAATGATAACTGGGGTATGGGGGAGACTTGATGGTGGATTAGATCTTATCGGGTGATGTACTGGATCCATATTGTTTTCCCACTGCAGGGGACGGTAGGAGGGCTGCCTACCAATTGCTCCATGAGCTCTTGTTACTTGATTCATGCTCCCCTCTTAGCGGAGGGCCCTGGTCCTGGCAGCCAGGGGCTTGTTTAAGGCCGTGATCCCGGGTATGCACGGGATACATCCACCCGATAAGAACTCCTCGACCATTGGTTTCCAATTAACATAATAAAACAGTATACACAATAGTGGACGTCGGGAACACTTGTTATTTGGTTATTCTCTCGTTTGGATAATGGTACCCGTAGGCCATGTCCGGATGGGTTCGACTGGAGTGCGGGCTCCAGTATGAACTACCAGTGGTATGGGACACTGGAAGAGAGTAATTAAAATACCAGGTGGTACTGATTGCTACTATTGTATAAATAACATGACTTGCCTGATACATGCTTACTACTTGTTATTGTTCTTTGCCTGATACATGTTTAGTTGTACTTGTTATTACACAATGTTACATGTCTATTTGTTACCTTACCCGATACATGTTACAATTTCTGTAGTAGCATGCTATTCATGCATATGTGCATATATTCTATTTTATGTATACCTTGCATACATCCTTACTGTTTATGCAACACACCGTATACTAGTTAGGTAATATATGCTCATCTGCATGTTCACTGCTACCACATCACCACTAGCATGTACACTCGTCACCACTAGATAACATTATATAGTCTATATATAAACTGGATACGATTAGAGACATGACCTGATGATAACCAGTTAGGTAGTGATGGTATTAAAAGTTGACCTGTTTATATCTTTGCACTGCTTCCATGTTTAACTCTTTCTATTGTTTATATATATATCCTTATTATATGGTATCACTGTTACAATAGCATGTATTATCTATTATTATTGTGCATTGCCTCCTTCAGTTTTACCACTCACTAGGTCGCTTTCTGACGACCCTGGGTTTGCATGCCCAGATTGGAGATCCGAGTTGCCATAGCTTCAGAGAGTGTCTTGGAGTCATATAGGAGATTCCTTATCGAGCCCCTTCATAGGTATCTTGTTGCTTTATTTCTGTTATTTCTGTTATCCTATTTGTTCCTATTTTTCATATCTGTTATACTCACTCACCTCTTCCTGCAGGTATTCTTGTACTTATTTCATGCTGGAACTCAGGTATATATGGAGATTATTTACTGTACTGAGGCTTAGCGTACGTACGTGGGGTTTTCCACCTTGCGTATGTACGTCGCCATAACGTCTCCGTATCTTTAGGATCGGGGCGTTACATAGTGGTATCAGAGCCTAGGTTCACACCTGGTGTGGGTAACCACCTAGGTCAATCCTCGGGCTCTTACCAACAGTACAACCAAGTTCAGATTAACTGATCTGGATCTGAATTTGGGGTTCCAGCAACGAGTACAAGAATATCATGACCTTGACAATTTATTTCCTTGATTCGTTTGTGTTCCTTCCTTCCTTCCAGTTGTCAACCAGAACATCCGATTTCCTTCTCGCTTTCCTTGTATCAGCTTGCTTCCTATCCGTTAGGATTAGTTCACTACCATACTTCTCCATCCCGAGGTCCTTATAGATAGCAGAGTGCGCAGCGGAAGTGTCGTGGACCCATAATTTTTAGGCTTTGGGGTTAGCAATATTGTTCTCACACCTGATTGAAATTGCGAGGACGCAATTTTTTTGTAAGGTGGGGAGAAATGTAACACCCTGCTCCCCGGTGTATGTATCACCGTATCTGTACGCGATACGACGTACAGATTTGATTTGACCTCTGTAGTATTCCGATTGACCTGATTTCAGTTTCAAAAATCATTTCCTAATATTGTAGATTTTTCAGGATTTTCTGGAAATTTTCTGGATTATTTTGGAAAATTTCCGTTGTCGGTGTCGACCGATACCGATAACCTGCCTTCCGATTTTTATTTCACAAACAGAGTTGGATTTGGAAAATCCGCTTTCACCGTATGTCTTAGAATCACATGAGCTACGTTCGGGTATTTTTGGGGATTTTTCTAAATTTATCGAAAGCCCGGCCAAACCGGTGTCGCCCGTATCGGCGAGACATTCCGGGATTTTTAATTTGCAAACCGGATTGAGTTTCGATAAACCATCTTCATATTAAGTCTCAGCGTAATATTGTCTATTTTCTGTAATTTTTGGATATCATTCGGAACTAGTCAATTTTTCACCCTATTAAAATAATATTAAATTACTTTTATTTCAAATCTTTTCTTTTTCTTTTATTTCCCTTTCTTCTCCCCAAGCCTCCTCTTCCACCGCCTCAGTCAAATCTTCCCCCCAACCGACTCTTTCTCTCTCCTCTTTTAATAAAATCCCACTCTCTCTTCTCTCTCTCACTCTCCCAAACACACTCTCTCTCTTACCTCTCTCCTCTCTCTCTCTTCCCTCTTTTCTCCTCTCTCTCTAAATCTCTCACCCTCAACCCATTTTGTTCTCAGACCGGAAGGCCAGACGGCCGCCGGCCTTGCCGCCGGCAGGCCGTCACGCCACTGATGGCCGACCGCCTCCGCGACGGAGCACGGCAGCCCGGCCGCGACCCCCAGGCCGCGCGCCGGCCGTCGCTGCGCCCAAGACCCGCAGCCCAGGCCGCGCCCCAGCCCGGCCAGCCACCTGTTTCCCTCCTCCTTCAGCACCGGCGGAGGCCGGCCTGAGCCACCCCGGCGGCGTCGCGGCCAGCCCAGCTGGCCGGCCGAACTGCAGGCGACAGCGGCAGCAGCTCCTCTGCTGCCGCTGCTGTTTAGTGATGGGTTCGGGTGAAACCGAACCCATTACTCTTTTGAGCTGGGTTGTAAAACCCATTTAAACCCCGTTAGCCTAATTACCCAACTTAAGTTTATGGGTTTGGGTATTGGATCCAAACCCGACCCTTTATGAGCCCCAAACCCGCATCCAAACCCATTACAGGTAATTTTACAGAAAACCCCCCTTATACAATTTAGTAATTGCATATAATATTTTATTTACATAATTAACCCTATTTGTTATGATTTAGTATTCGGGCGATAACTGGAGCATCCGGACTCCGATTCGGGCGATTCTGGATCCGTTGCAATCGTGGGAAAGAGAGCTACAGTCCTATAGCCAGTTTGTGAGTGTTTTTATTTTATAAATTATCTTTTTAGTCTATTAGTTGCACTTGGTTGTCTTCTTGATCTAAAACATGATCCGGTAAATCTTAATTGGTAAATAATATTAAAACACTGTAATAAACACGGTATTTAGTCAATGCCTGACTGATCTCGAGTATGTCCTGTTCATGTACCATTGATACCCGGCCCACCATAACCCCATAGGCTTGAACCCTATTATGTCATGCATCATGTCACAGATACCTTACATACCGCTCTACAGGTACACTAGGACAATACACCGACACTATACACGAATGCGAGACACTGTTATTTCCTGCACTAATCTCATCCTTACATGGCTACCATAGGTCAATAGACGGACATGATATTATTTTATACACGGACTACTGTTAGGAACATATACTAGAGCTACACCGATATATTGCTAGACATATAGGTTCTACTGATACACGGATATAATCATGCACGAACTATTGCATTTCATATTAGCATGATCATCGTACACATTTATGTTATGTTTACATATTATGGTTACACATGCCTGTATGGTTTCTCTATTCTTGTCATATGGATCCTCATTCATGCTACATGTATTGACATATGGATCCCGTTCATGTTACATTTCATGTTACTGTATTCATGTTATATGCTTGTTTCCCGTTACTGATATTGTTAATCCCATTACTGGATACATGTTCCCGTTACCGATATGGATATTCCCGATACTGGACATGATATGGATATTCCCGTTACTGGACATGAGAGCTGTAGATATGCGATATGTGGGAATCCCACATCTATTGTTCCCGTTTCTTGACATATTGTTCATGATATCTTGTTCATGTTATATTGTTCCTGATTCTCGATATATTGTTCTACGCTATCAACAGAGCTCAGGTCCAGTTATCGTGTTAACCGTACCAACCGTACCATGTACTGTTATTTGTTCTTGTTACATTGGATACTGAACATATCAGATCATAATGATAACTGGGGTATGGGGGAGACTTGATGGTGGATTAGATCTTATCGGGTGATGTACTGGATCCATATTGTTTTCCCACTGCAGGGGACGGTAGGAGGGCTGCCTACCAATTGCTCCATGAGCTCTTGTTACTTGATTCATGCTCCCCTCTTAGCGGAGGGCCCTGGTCCTGGCAGCCAGGGGCTTGTTTAAGGCCGTGATCCCGGGTATGCACGGGATACATCCACCCGATAAGAACTCCTCGACCATTGGTTTCCAATTAACATAATAAAACAGTATACACAATAGTGGACGTCGGGAACACTTGTTATTTGGTTATTCTCTCGTTTGGATAATGGTACCCGTAGGCCATGTCCGGATGGGTTCGACTGGAGTGCGGGCTCCAGTATGAACTACCAGTGGTATGGGACACTGGAAGAGAGTAATTAAAATACCAGGTGGTACTGATTGCTACTATTGTATAAATAACATGACTTGCCTGATACATGCTTACTACTTGTTATTGTTCTTTGCCTGATACATGTTTAGTTGTACTTGTTATTACACCATGTTACATGTCTATTTGTTACCTTACCCGATACATGTTACAATTTCTGTAGTAGCATGCTATTCATGCATATGTGCATATATTCTATTTTATGTATACCTTGCATACATCCTTACTGTTTATGCAACACACCGTATACTAGTTAGGTAATATATGCTCATCTGCATGTTCACTGCTACCACATCACCACTAGCATGTACACTCGTCACCACTAGATAACATTATATAGTCTATATATAAACTGGATACGATTAGAGACATGACCTGATGATAACCAGTTAGGTAGTGATGGTATTAAAAGTTGACCTGTTTATATCTTTGCACTGCTTCCATGTTTAACTCTTTCTATTGTTTATATATATATCCTTATTATATGGTATCACTGTTACAATAGCATGTATTATCTATTATTATTGTGCATTGCCTCCTTCAGTTTTACCACTCACTAGGTCGCTTTCTGACGACCCTGGGTTTGCATGCCCAGATTGGAGATCCGAGTTGCCATAGCTTCAGAGAGTGTCTTGGAGTCATATAGGAGATTCCTTATCGAGCCCCTTCATAGGTATCTTGTTGCTTTATTTCTGTTATTTCTGTTATCCTATTTGTTCCTATTTTTCATATCTGTTATACTCACTCACCTCTTCCTGCAGGTATTCTTGTACTTATTTCATGCTGGAACTCAGGTATATATGGAGATTATTTACTGTACTGAGGCTTAGCGTACGTACGTGGGGTTTTCCACCTTGCGTATGTACGTCGCCATAACGTCTCCGTATCTTTAGGATCGGGGCGTTACAGAGGAGATTGCTAATGAGAGGGATTCATTAAAATCTCAACTTGATCTTGCACTTAAAGAAAATGAGTTTTAAAATCTAAAAATGATTGTGAAACTCTTTTGAAGAAAAATGAAAATTTGTCTTCAAAAGTCGATTTTGTTTTAAAAGAAAATAATTCCTTAAAAAGAGAAATTGATTTTATTTCAAAAGAATTAGAAATTTGTTTAAATAAAAATAAATCTTTGAAAAATGATATTGTTTCTCATGTTTGCCATGCTAGGGTAGTTTCACCTAGATCTCCCTTGCATGCTCCACTTCTTCCTTGATTAAAAATGATATAAATGTTTTAAAGAAGAGTGTTGATTGTTTGGGCTCCACTTTGAGCCAATGTGTTGTTGGGCATACACGTTTGGAATCTTTATTTCGAAAGAAACAAGTTCCATCTATTCATGCACACCCCCCACGGCATACACATGCTTCTCACGGACACCATCACACTTTGTATGCTCATGTGTACACTTGTACACATTGTGGACGTAAGGGCCATCTTGCTAAATTTTACTATGATAGAATACATGTTGATAATTTAGCAAATAAATTTGTTTGGGTTAGAGAAGGTACTAACCCCCATGGACCCAATAAGATATGGGTACCAAAGACCACCCCTAAATTTTTGATGTAGGTGTGGGCTCTCACATGACGTGAGAGTAGCCGTACCTTGGAGTGGATGCGTTCCATGCTTAAAAGAAACTATTTGGATGCATCACTTTCAAGGGAAGTTTGGTGGAGATGACCACCGTGTTTTTGGAGACTTGGAAAGTTGCCTTCTAGGTTTTGGTAACGATTCCTAACTCCTTATTTATGTTACATGCTTTTATATTCATTATTTATAGCATGTTTCATTGTTTAGTGATTAGTATGAAAATGCCATGTTAATTAGATCCTTGACATACATGTATAGTATTTGAGACACCCATGTTTAATATGGATCATATTTTGTGTTCTCACCGTTTGTTTAGCTATCATGTTTATCATAGGTTTAATAACATGTGGATTTACATAATAATCATGTTTATGTTTATCATGATGATTTTTATCATGTTTTTGATGCTTCATGATTTGAATATTTGTTTAAGTGTTAGTTTTCATTAAGACTAGGATTTATACTTGTACATATAGTGGGCCACAAATAAATCTGTATATGTTTGTGCTTGAATGCTTATTTGAACCCATTAGATGTGCTAGTATAGTCTAGTTTTGATGATTCATACATTTTAAACTTGTATTCCTACTTTTGGATTTGTTTTATGATCATGTGTTTCCATTTCATGTATATGTCTATTTTGCCAAACTTTAAGATATACATGAATACCCCTTGAGTCATTTGCTTTTCATGCAAATCTATACATATGGACTCAATTGTGTTTAGGGATATGTATGTATACTTTTTGTGTTGACAAATCATATATATACCTTGAAATGAAATTTGTTTTCTCATGTTTTCATGTGTTTTTGTTTAACTTCATGTATATGTCTATTTTATCCAAATTATTGTATACATATACATCCTTTGAGCCACGTGCCTTCATGCATATATCTTTGTGGACTCGTTGTGTTTGGATATGTATGTATACCTTAGTTTGTATAAGACATACATATACCTTGAAGATTAAATAAGTTTTTGATGATTTTCATTGTTTCAAGGAATTTTGAGCTTAATTGGAAATTTCATAATGCCATGTCACACATTACTTGTACACTCACCATTTTTTTAAAATATTTCTCATGAGTATGTTTTCATGAGCATGTATGGACTTTATTGAATATTGAGTGTTTTTAAGTGCTATGTGATTTACATGTGTTTTATGAAAATTATTTTAGTTTATTCCTTACTTGAAGGATTTCGTACTAGTTTAAAAGATTTTCCATTCAACTAGTTACGGTATTCTTCATTTTGGTAGAGTTTTTCAAACAATGCTTATTTTCAAATCTATTTTTGAAAACCCCTACCTTTATGGGAGGTTGGATGGGAGATCATGTTCATGAATGCTTTAAAATGAAAATCATTTAAAACTTGAACCATGATTGGGTGGTAGTTATATGATGTATACACTTGATCATTATTGTTGTTTCAATTGGTATCATTGGACTCTTTCAATTGGTATCAATTTTGACCTTTCTTGTATACTCATATATGTTTGTATATATGTATGCCTTCAATTCCAAGAATATCAATTTCAATTGGTATCTATTTTTCATACATATATATGTTTGTGTTTATGCTAAGCTTGAGTTTCAATTTTGTTTCAATTGATTACTTTTAAATTGGTATCAAGCCTACGCATTATTTTAGTTTGTATTTCATAAAGGGGGAGAAAATTTGATTTTGTCTTTCAATGGTATTTGTACTCCCATACTTTATGATTGAAAATTTAAAATTGGTATCATATGTTCAAAATGAAAAATATTTACAATTGGTATCAAAATTTTTGTTTAGACATTCAAAATTTATTATGTTTAATTGGTATCAAGATTTTCATGTGTTTTGCTTAAAATTGGTATCAATATTTTTTTGTTTGTTTCCTTTCAATTGGTATCAAGATGCTATTCTTTGACATATTTTTAATTGGTACCTTAATTGATTGTCACCCCTAATTGGTTTTGTTTTTGTTTTAGACAAAAAGGGGGAGAAAAATCTATTAATTTGGTTTTGCTTTTACCCTTTATTGATGATTGTTTCTTTGTATTAAAAAGGGTGAGAAAATTTTGTTTTGTTTTGATTGTTTACCCCTTTGTTGATGATTGACAAAAAGGGGGAGAAAGATTTTGAGTTTATAAGATTTATATATGTATAGTTATGTTTTTGCATATATTAAGTTTAATTTAGTTTAATTTTAATTAGTATCTAGAGCATGTTTTGTTTTTAAACATTTCATTGGTATCTAGAACCTTTTATTGTTTTGCATAGATATGCATTCATGTTTAATATTCATTGCATATTTATGTCTATTTGTTTATGCATGAGTTAAGGGGGAGCTTCTTTGAAGCTTAACTTTAATCCATGCATATATAACTCCATGAGTTTTGTCATCATCAAAAAGGGGGAGATTGTTGGCCTAAAGGCCTTCCACCCTAGTTTTGATGATGATTAACTCATGTAGTTATGTTTACTAATAATCTTGTGATTTTAAGTTTCAGATCATTAGCAAGATATTAGTTGGTGATTGCTTCAAAAAGAGGAGTTTGGAAGCCTTCACTTGGTGATTCCGGTGCCCGAGCTTCAAGATTACTCATTTGCACTCGGTGGATCACGGTTTGGGATCGAGTCTACTTGAAGATTGAAGATCGTCAAGAAGACTTAAGTATCCTAGTTTAGTTTAGTGTGTTTTAGATCCATGTGTAAAGCTTAGTATAGTTGATATGCTCAAGTGCACAACACACACAAGTTTTATGTTTTGAATTTGGTTTTGATGAATAGATTGATCAAAACAAGTTTACTTTGTTTTTATGTATATTAGATGTGCTCTATATACATACATGCTTACATGACTTATACAAACTTATTTTGACTATCCTATTCATGTATAGAAAAATCAAAGTTGATAAAAATACAAGTTTTGGTTTTCGGTAAAAATGTTAAGACACAAAAATAGTTCATATTGATTGATATTTGAGCTAAACTTTTTTTCACATGTTTATATATCAATGCAAAATGATAAAAACTATTTTTGGGTATTTTTTACAAGAGATAAAAGATTTTTAGAAATATTTTTAACATGTGTTTCTGTCCCAAAACAGTGGCTGACAGGCCAGGTCGGCCGACCGCACGGGTCGACCGCACCTAAGGCCGGTCGACCCATGAGGTCGACTGACGTGCACAAACCTGTGCACGTTTGGCAGACACAGGGACGGTCGGCCGGGCGGCCGACCGGATCTGAGAGCTCTGCTCTCTGTTTATTTGGGTCGACCGGGCGGTCGACCGGGTTGCCCCAACGATCACATTTCTGACCGTTGGCGGTCGGCCGGGCCGGCCGACCGGTAGCCTGTCAGGCTGCCAGATTAGCCTAACGGCTAGTTTCTGTTTTGGCCTATATAAACCCCATTTCTTTAGGGTTTTGGCCAAGATTTTTAGAGCTGATTTTCTCCCATTCTCTGGTTTTAAAAAGAAGTTTTTAAAAGAGTTTAAAGAGCAAAAGGATTCATCTTGTTTGTTTTTAAGTGTTTTGTTATTTTCAAAGAAAATAGGTTTTGGGAATTGGTTTCTTGTTCTTCATTTCTATATCAATTTGGTATATTTCCCAAGAGATTTTCTTTGATCAAAACACTTTGTTTTTCCACACTTGAGCTATCATCTATCCTATTCTATTAGGATCTTGTTTTGTGGAATAGAGAAATTGTTTGTGGTTGAAAGAAACCACTTGTTGTAAACACCCTTGCTCTTGTTGTATCCCTCTTTGGTAGAGGTTGATCGGGTGATTGGTTTGCTCCCTCTTTGGTAGAGGATGATCGGGTGATTGGTTTGCTCCCTCTTTGGTAGAGGTTGAGTTGGTTGGTTTGCTCCCTCTAGTGAGAGGTGGAGTTTGGTTTGTAAACCCTCTTCGGTAGAGGTGTTGGTTGTTGTTGTTTTTGGCTACGGGCCTACCCCTCCATTGTTGTAACAAATCCTCCTCGGTGGAGGTTCCCTCGGTGGGAGATAGTGGATTGGAAATCCTACACGGTGGTGTAGGCGGGGATGTAGAGCTAGGGGCTCGAACCTCGAAACATATCTTGTTGTTAGCGTTTGATCCACTTGTCTCTCACACATACACACTCTCTCTCTCTTTATTTTGTGCAAAGCATCATTCTTAGTATCATATCATATTTGCTTGTGTTGTCCTTGCATTGATTCATATTGCTTATTCATTATATGCTTGGATTGCTTGTGTGTGTGCCTTACTTATACTTAACCACAAGAGCTTCACATAGCACCTCAACCCATTCAAGGGGAGTCAAGAGGAGTTAGTCCAGAGCCCTTCACGGGGAATTCGGCTACACTTGTGTGTTGTATTAAGTGTGTTGCAAAATTTGCATTAGCTTCCGCATTTAGCGCATTTAGTTTCTAGATTAGCAAGTACACCTATTCACCCCCCTCTAGGTGTGCTTTCAATTGGCATTAGAGCACTTTCACCTTATCCCTCAAGTGTGAGGTGATTGTTGTTTGGCTTTAAGCCTTATCCCTCTTGTGTGAGGTTGATATTTGTTTGGCTAAGTGCCTTTCCCTCTAAGTGTAGAGATGATTTGAGTTGTGCTTTGCCTCTAGTGAGAGGTTGTATTTGTTGGAGAAAGGAGTTGTGTACTCCCAAGTTGTATTTACCCAAATCCTCAATGGAGGTTCCCTGTATGGAAAGTCCTGTGTGGACGAGTTAATGAAAATCCTTCTGTGTGAAGGTGGGAACGTATAGCTGGGTGCTCGAACCTCGAAACATATTTTTGTGTTTGCGTTTGATCCACTTTCTCTAACTCTCTTTCTCTTACATTGTGCAGTGTTTATATTGTTCATATCATATACATGCTTGGTTTGATTGTGTGCCCATACTTGTGTTTAACCAAGAGAGCTTCATATAGCACCTCAACTCTTATTTAGAGGAATTTAGAGGAGATAGTCCGAGCCCTTCACCGGGAATTCGGCTACACTTTTTGGTTTTACTAAGTGTGTTGCATTAAGTTTTAAATTCCGCATTATTTGTCACTAGATTAGCCTTACACATATTCACCCCCCCTCTATGTGTACTTTCAACCTACTGGATGCAGTCGACAGGTCTGTTGACTGCTATCATATTTTCTAGATTTGTTTCTTCTCCAAGCTCCTCTTTCTTCTCCACTTCAACTGGATCTTCTTGACGATCATATCCTTCTTGAAAACAAGGCAATTTTACAAGATTTCCCCCCTGAATAGTTCATACTTGTATGTGTACACACTAAACTTGATATGTATGCTATGTAATATGTGTTAGACTTGTGAGCTAGATAGTTCGATCTTTATATATGTATGGAGATATATGCATGATATGTGGTGTTCTTTTGAATTGATGTTGGAAATAGTTTTATATTAGGATTGAGAATGTCGAGAAGGATACTCTCGATCATATATATTGTGATTGTTAATAACTGAGACTGTATCTTAAGGATGTGATAAGTAGGCCGGTTGTGGCTGAAATTATGTAATTGTAATACACGACTCTGTAGTAATTACAGAGGAGATGCTGTCAGAATTTAAAAGAAAGATTGAATATTATTATATGGCTCGAGGATATTTATAATTGGCACCTTTATAACACTTGTCAATTATGCAAGTCTAAGAAACAAAATATTGATTTGTACACACCCTTTTTGTTCCACATATCCCTTGGAGAGATCTTAGCATTTGCCCTGGGATTGCCCGAAATTGCGCGAAAACATGATTCCATTTTTGTGATTGTGGATAGATTTTCTAAAATGACTCATTTCATCTCTTGTTCTGGAAGTATTGATGCCTCTTATATGGCTAAACTATTCTTTAAAGAAATTGTTAGGTTACATGGCTTTCCAATCACGATCGTGTCTAATAGGGATCTTAAGTTTGTTAGCTATATTTGAAAAACTCTTTGAAAGTTGTTTGAGACTAGATTGAAGTGTTTTTTTTCTGCTTTTCACCCTCAAACTGATGGTCAAAGTGAAGTTGTTAACTATAATTTAGGTGATTTGCTTCGATATTTAGTCGGAGGTTATTTACGCTTTACCTCGTCGGAAACGAGTTTTTTCAACCAGGGGAAATGATGGATATCATAATTAAGAATTAATTATTATGTTATTTATTTATTGTTTTATTACGTGTTATTTAATTTTAGGTAATTAGAATTTCTTGATTTTCAAGTTTTATTTAGTTTCTTATTTTGTGTTAAATGCCTATGTATAAATAGATTTTTTTTGTTTTCATTGTGGGTGAGACTTGTTTTATGAAAATACTCATTATGAGACTTCCTCTATCTAACTGCTCTCTTTTTTTTCTCTCTAAGTTATTCTCTATCTCTCTATAAATTTTCTGTTCTTCTCTTTTCTTTTCTTTCTCTCTCTAATTCTACGTCAATCATATTCCTCAATTTTAAACAACAGATTAGAGGACATGATGCTTCTAAATCAGCTGGCTCTCCGGACTGCAGGGCCCATGTTTTCTCAATTTTTTCCTCCCAACTCTCACCGAACGCAAAGCACAATATTCTATTCTTGCTCGGTTTGCTTCATGCAATATCTTTTACCTGTGGATAATTGAAATTAAAAAATTGGCTATTTCTTTTGGTTCATACGGTGTTTGATTCAATGGCAGCGGAAGGAAATATAAAGGAAAAATCATCTATTTGACCTCCACTTCTTTTCACTTTGGACTTGAGAGTTGAGTCTTAAAAAGTATAAGCTTTCATACTTAAAATAGCATGATTATGAAAAGATTTAAGCTCTATTTTGGCTAATAATCAAACAAAGAGAATCAAAAATTTTAGCCTCACCACTAATGCTCTATTTTTAACTCCTTACCTTCCATTGGCTCACTGTTGAAAGGAATCCAATCCTCCACGTGCCAGTCCCCTCCCCACTAATTTATAAATAATCAGCGACACAACTCGCCCACCCTTCCACCCCCTTTGCTGACCCATCACAGTAGGCCCCGCCAATCTGGGCAGCAAGCAACAAAAGCGGGTGATTTCATTTCACACCTAGGTTATGGTTCCGGTCCGGCCGGGCTGTCGGTTCCGCGATTCTGAATCGAACCGGAATCGACGCCCTAACGGTTTGGTTTCGGTTTTATGTTTTTTGAATCAGAATTGTCGGTTTCTGTTCTGAATCGGATTTTAAATTTATTTTCTTCATTAGGCTGAAGCTCGCAAGTGGTGTGGCCTTGGGGCTTTGGCTCAGAGGCCATATGAACTTTTTTTTTTTGCAGGCCCATTCGCTCAGATGGCTTTTAAGTTTTGGTCCAGAGGCTTAAGAGATTTTTCTCACTTAGTGAGGCCCGTTAGAGTCTGACTACGTGGCCAGCTGGCAACACAATCAGGCTCAACATTCCATTGTTGAAACATTAGGCCACCTTAGCATGTGGGCACCGCCGCGTGCCAGCGACAGTCCCAATGATTAAAAAATTAGTATATAAACTGTTTAAGAAGAAAAAGAAAAAATTAATCAGAATCGAAACGGTCCGAACCGGTACCAGAACCAAAACGAGATAGACCTGGTCTCGCTTCCGGTTCATCCGCCCCAGAATGGAAACCGGTGTCGGAACCGTGGCCGGGTGAATAATCACCCCCACCAAACCGAAAAAAAAAAAAAACATGTCACTCGTGCGTACTGTGGACGCCTTTCTGAAAATAATCCATCAGCCCCCATTGTCGCCGCCGGCCACAGTGCACTGAAGAGCGAGCTATTTTGTTATATAGAGAGAGAGATGCCCAGATGTTGAATTGTATTTGTTCCCCCAATTTCAATTTCAAGATGGCATCACGGGAGTATTTACGACTGGTCCTCGCAGTTTCCTTCCTTTTTCTTTTCAGCCCCTCCGCCGCCCTCGTCAACCTACGTGGCCCGTCCTTCTCCTTCACCTTCCTCGACGCCCCAGCCCGCTTCGGTACCCTTAAACCCTAACCCTAACCCAAAGGGAGTCAAGCTCTTCTTTTTCTTTGTCTAATTTTTTATTTCTTTTTATTTTGCAGCTGTTCCAGTTGATGAGTCGGGAATCTGCGGATCCCTTCACCTCGCGGATCCGATTGACGCTTGCTTTCCCTTCAGAACACGAGCGGAAGCGGCGAGGGGAGTTGGAGTTCTAGTTCGAGGTTTGTATTGATCCCTCGGGGAGTGTGCAGCTTCGAGAAGAAGGTGAGGAATGCTCAGGATGGTGGGTTCGGCGCCGCCATTATCTACGACGACCAACAGAAGAACGGCCTATTCTCCAGTGAGTTGACTTCACTTTGAGCCCTAATTTTTCATCTTTATTCCAATTAACCATCAAAAAAACAGTAAATTTGTTTCTATTAACCCACATTGTGGACGAGATTGTGCGCCCATGTTCAATTTAGAGAAAGATAGCGGCGGAGCTGATTTTCTTGCTTTGGCATGTAAAGTTTGAACACAATATCCTTTTGTCACATAATTGCTAGATAGTAAGTGCATGTGATGTAAAGATAATATATTCTTTCCTCCATATAGCATTTCCAATGCCCCAACTGTAACTTCCTAGAAGATCCCTCCATCATGATAATTTTCTTGCTCGAGCTCACTTAATTAAGGAGAGATCTTTAACTCATCTCTCAAATATGCTATCTATGATTATTTTGAGTTCATGTGAACTATTATTATGTAGTAGACACTTTTCTAGCTCATATAATCTAAGACTGTTCATTTTTACTTGGGTTTGTGACACAGTCTCCCCTTTAGAATTTGGCGTCCATGCTAGATGAACACTCCACTGAGTAATGTAGGATTCTAAAGGCAATAGGTTGCTTCATACATTCCTTTGTGGCAAACACTTTCATCCATGTTGCACATTGGTTTATGTGGCCCTTATTTCCACATACTTTCAAGTGTTTTTAACCTAGTGTCATTGGGAATGCCCCAGCAAAATCTTTTTAAGGTCGCCTTACATGTACTGCTATAACCTTTTCCACTTAACTATGGATACTTCATCAAGAAAACTATCTGTAATAAATTCTCGAGTTTGTGGGAACTAATAAATACTGGATATCTTTCTAGGGCACAGCCCATTTAGGCTACGTATGGTCGATACCATGTTGTTGATGTGACTGGGATGATGTCGATACTGCAAATTGGATTGAGACAGAATAGCCAATTATTTATGATATTGCCGATTCAAATACCAAAAACCTACAATTAGATACTGCTATTGAACTAAGATTCAGTCCTTGCATTTGAAACTAATTGCTTTCACTTGTGGTGTGATAGAATTGTTGATCAAAACCTATTTTTGGATCAATACAAAGTAGAAATTTACATAACCAGCATTACTTTCATCACAGTCACATGTTTGTTCACTTCCTTTTCAGAGGGTTGAGTGTGTGTGTGTGTGTGTGGGGCGGGGGGGGGGGGGGGGGGGGGGGGGGGGGGGGCATCCACTCAACCTGCCCCCAAGCTACATTCCAGAATCTCCATAATCGGAGCTTAGAAGAGGTTGGAGGGGAGGGAGGGCAACTTGATGAAGGTATATAATGTGTCTTATCTTATGTGCAAAAAAAGAAAATTGTATGGGCCAAAGGCCGTCCACACTGCACCGTCAGTCGAACCTAATAGCTGTTCATGAATCGTGAATTTTTCAAATTTTATATACCAATACAAATATGTAAAAAAACACCATCTTACAGAATTTTAATAATGGAAGGATCACAGATCTCAGTAAACCAAATCATTATTGAAATAAATTACTCACTCGACCAAGTTAATAGAGTATAAGCAAACATAAATTTCAAAGAAAGGAAATAGATGTTCATTTAATTGGATTCAGATGGTAGACATTGAAGTTTCTTGCAGTTTGCAAAATTTTAGTTTTTGCTAAAATTAACTATAGGTCCATGTTCTTTGCGAATACATCATATTTTTTTAATTTAAATTTAAGTTTTACACTTTTGTCTGCAAAATTGTTGTGTTTTTACTAGAAAGTTTATTGAATTATAATGGTTTACAACTTGTTTCATATTGTTGTGTACTTCCAACTGGGATTAGGATCTGGGGTGTGGTTGTGACTAAGGTTGTGACTAATCAACCATAGAAAGAGCTTTTAATTTTTAAGCAGCCTAGTTCTGAAAATAGAAAAATTCAACTGTAGAATTTGATAATATAATCTCATTATTTTTTTATAGTTAAACAACATAATAACATGTCTGCTACTTGAACTATGGGAGACTCGTCTCTGTTTATGGTCTTATGAAATTTGATTATAATGTGTTTAATCCTCTGAGTTCTGACTGCATCTCTTGTGCTCTTTAAATTATTATGTAGCACATACATGGACATGCGGTGTTGATAGTTTGATGCAACATGACACTGACATGTCGACAAGGTAAATCCTAAGAAAGATTAGGACAACAAAGCAAGGAAATATCATTGATAATATTTTCTATAATGTTTTAAAATATCATCAATAGTCTGACTAAAATGTAATTGTTGCAAGCTTCTTATAAGTTTGAATTTTGTGTATAAAAGTAGGTCTTAGCTCTTCATATTCCTGTATAGTAGTTTAATTCTGGCATATGTTAAGACCATTATTCTGATATCATTTTAACTGTAAGCCTTCAGTATGAAGGTGAAAGATTTTTTTTTCCTTCTAATCTTCTTGTTTACAGTGTGTATCAAAGAAGTGCTTGAGAAGTTCAGGATGTGTCAATGAAGAGTCTAAAGTTAAAAGTACTAAAATTTAGGACATGTTCAAGAAGCGTCCAAGGACTGTTATTCCCCGTATGTGTCTGACGTGGAAACTGTTTTAGATGAAGTGTCCATGAGCACATGTGACATGGCTCAACTTTATTTGGATATCAGCGTTTCTACTAACTCACTCTGCAGCCTGTGCTGGTGAAATAACCCAACTGAAAAAGCTTATGCACGTTCAGTTGAAACAGACTTTCTTATGGTGTGGAGACAAAGTGTTATCCTTTTGGAGGCATACATCTAGTGCCCCAAAACATGGACCTCTTCTATGACAATTTATGCCCTAACATCGCTTTTACCTTGTTAAAAGTTTGATCATTGATTGTATTCATAATAATTTATCTAAGACATGTCCTTTGTCCAATTTGTATGTCTCAAGCCTGGGAGTATGAGTGAACATGAAGTATTTATAAAAAGAGCATTTTGAATGATGATGGACAATATTTAATGCCGCACATGTCTGTCAACATTGCTGACATCATGTAGGCTTTGTCTCATCTTGTTGAACATTGATATCCCGCTTGTCATTGGAGTTCTATTCATCAAGATCTTTTGGTTGTTCCGTACGAATGAATTCAGTTTTCTTAAGTAATAAAGTTCGTAAACAAGTATGGATAACTTGAGTTCTTAGTTGCATTGAATATGGCAATTATATTTTAGTTAATCGAAATCAGATAATGAGTGTGATGCAGGACAAGTCATGTCGATACATTGGATCTGGTCTCTATAAGTAGTTGTTATACATGCAAGCAAGCACTTGTAAGTCATAAGTGAATGGGATCAGAAGAAGAATGAAGAGAAAATAGAACTAGAAAGACAAGGGTATGGAACTCCATGTTACAAACTTAAGTTTATGGTGAGATCTTACTTGAACTCAATTAGAGAGCGTTCATGAATTTCTAGTCAGATTCAATTGGCAGTACTTTTCTTATTTATAGCTCTTAAGCTTTCATGAATTTCCTATTACAAATAGCATTCAGCTAGTACTACTACTAAGGCATAGTTAGAGTTGTCAGTCTTAGTTGGGTCAATCATGACCATGTTTACTATCAGAAGTCAATATGCTTATCTGCATTGTAAATACATGTTTATGGGGTTCCTTGATGATTTTCAAGGTACCAATAGGACCTGTTAAGGAGAAGTTATTGAGGCATGAAAGGGTAACAATAGGGTTGGTGGCTGTACTTGTCCTTTTCTTATTTGATTTAGTGATTAGAACTAGTTTGTCTGGGTCACGGTTTAGATGAATTCTAAGTTTTTTGAGGTCCACATGCTTAGGTCGTGGGTATAGTAGCGGCAGGCTATCCTCAAAAGAACACTGCACTGACAAAAGTTGAAGTAACAAAAAAGCCTCAATTTACATCCTGTTAAATTCTTTTATCAATATGTTGAGTCCTGATTCTTGTTTATTCTCATGGAGTAGAAGTCTTACATAAGTTGTTGAATGTACTTCCCCTTAGCAAATATCTTATATTTCTTCTTCATCTGACTTTCTTAATGTAGCGGCATACTGGAAACACAAGCTTATTCTCCGTGCATGAGCAAATAAGGTAGGTTTCCTACATGCTAGCTGTCCAGGTTTTGCACGGCTTATTTGTAGTTTCTTTTGCCTGCAACTACGTGCTTATGAGAAGGTTGGCATCAAGTTGACAGCACATTTTGAAACAACTTGATGCAAATTTTAGAATTTTGTTTAACTTCTCGGTGCTGTAGAAGATGGCTCGCTATGAATTCAACCATTTAGTTGGAGAACATCTCAGACAATCCCACTAAAAAATATGTAGAAACTTGGTCCCTTCTAGAGATTCATATGGGTTTTCTGTAACTACGATTGAATTGGTGTCAAACCTAAGGGGAGCCGTACCTCTTGCAAAATCAATCCTTTTGATTCACTTTTTCCTTTTTATGGTGAACAGTAGATGTCTACAGTTATATATGATTTGGGTTTGTTTTGGCTGCATTGGTAACTGATTCGGGTATGTTTTGGCTGCAGTGATTGGTGACTCAACAGGCATCCACGTGCATGCAGTATTTGTTTCAAAATTGGCTGGGGAAACCCTGAAGAAGTTTGCCCGAGGAGAAGAAGGGGAGTGCTGTATAGGCTCATCAATGGATGAGACTGCTGGAACTGTGTTGGTAATTTCTTTTGTCTCTCTTTTTGTCATAATATCAGTTCTAGCAGCATTCCTCTTTGCTCGGAACTGTCGGCTTCTCCGGCATGCAGCAGGCCACACCCGTCCTACTACCATGAATAGGCAGGCAGTGGAACTTCTTCCCTGCTTCACTTTTAGGAGTGCTTATGTAAATAGCAAAAGAACTGCAGACACTTGTGCCATCTGCCTTGAGGACTACCGGGATGGAGAGACTCTGAGACTTCTTCCCTGCCTTCATGGTAAACTGTTAACTTTTAGTTGTATACGTTTCATACGGTGATTTTGTTTAAGAAAGAATATAAGTAAGCTTGTAATAAGGTTCAGCAGATAGAAAAGGATTTGACTTATGCTTAATATGGCTCAAGTTATTTCCCCAAATAGTAACAATGTGTGGAGAATGATTTTATAATGCAGTTACCAAATAATTTAAACAGTAGTTGGATGGTTATGACTTTTATAGAAAATGCTCTACGGATAGGTGTCATTTACAATAATAACAAATGAGATGTTGCTCAGACTAAACCAAAACAAACCTAGATTGTGGGAGCAAAGAAGGGTATAATATCCACCATGTGGTGGATATGTATTCGACATATCGCCTATGGACAGGCTTCAACTGAGCGAAAAACATAGTCGAATAAACACAGACGACATGCTGCACTTAATCAGGAGTTGGGGAGGGCTGCTGCTTCTTATTTGTGTGGTAGGCCGAACTTGATTACTACCTGTATCTGCACATGCATATAGTATATACTATTAATAAATGTTTTTGCTATCTGTATCTGCATATTTTAGACATGTCAATCCTTGTCAGTACTTTAAACTTTCAGGATACAGGGTGTGTTATTGTTGTACTGTCACGGCATATTGTGGGCTTAATTGATTTTGAGTGCATTCTGATGCAAACTGGTAAATTAATAATGTTTATCATACTCCTCACTGCTGATGAGACAACCACGTGTAGAACTCTTGAAACTAGAATAATCTCTAATCTTTGTTCTCTCTGGAAGTAACGCCAGCTCTTCATATCAGGATAGTTAAGGTGCTTTAAAGGCCTATATTGCACTCTCTAATCTTCAAATTCCTGAAGTTTTGTTGATCAAAATTGTTTGCATGATATAAAATTGGCCAGTCTTTTGTGTTGGGCAGATGGCTGTCTAGACAAGGACACTTAATTCATAATTATGGTGTTTTACAAACTTAGTGAAACTCGTGTTGCTCTGTTTATAATATTTTGATGTTGTACACAATTACCTCACAGAGTTTCACTCGATGTGTGTGGACTCCTGGCTAACAAAATGGGGCACTTGCTGCCCAGTTTGCAAGCATGACATGAATTCAGGATAATAGCTCATAAAACTTGTAAGAAAACTCAATTTTTTTTTTGAATGGGTGCTCATGCTCGAATCCTCTGTTGTTTAATTAACTGCTGATGTGTTCTGCTATGTTAGATCCAGCGAAGCTTGTCAATTAAGTTATAGGCTCGGAGATGTCTTAAATTCTGAGCAGCATTGCTTGTCCTGGGCAGTGCGAGAAAAATTGGATTTGGAGCTCAGCATCGATGCTGCATTTTTGTACATGTTTTAAGCTTCATTGCTATATAATCTCTCCCGAAGAAATTGAAGATTAAGGTGATTCTTCATAATTGCAATTCTCTCGGTTAGTGGGCTAAGTTATTTTCTTCCCCTCTATGATCTGCCATTTGCTCCCTTGTGCGAGGCTGACAGTACAGAATGCTGGTACACAAAGGCCATGCCCTAGTCTGTTGTTGACGTCTCACATTCGTGAGGGGAGATCCATGTAATCTGGTTAGTGCTTCTTGCTTTCAAACGTAAACGCTCGTATTTATGTTGTACCACAGAGACGTTATGTAATGGGTGTATTTAAGTAGTACCACACTGACACTATGTGATGGATAAATAATCTTCCAAGGTTTGTTCTTTTTCTGTCTCTGTTGTGTATGATCCATTATTATGGGAAAGCAAGCCCTTTGCTTTACAGTGCTTTTTTTTTTGGGTAAAATTTATGTATAGTCTGACCTGGCCGCACTTCTTTTATATGATTTTATTTTTCTAAAGTGCATATATATTCCAAGAATGGTGGACGTGGTATCATGTCTAGCATTAGTTGGGTGTCTGTCAATTAGCTTTGGGTCTACATTGCATAGCATTGCTCTCTTTCTAAAGCAAATGGCATGTAATCCACATTCTGTTGGCACTCATTGCCTTTCATTGAATTTTTCTTATAATATGAGCTCTGATAATAAAGAAAGAAAGAAAGAAAGGTGTTCACAGTTAAAGGTCCAAGGTTATGCACTTGCAACACTGTGAACTCAATTATCAATTTTTTATACATAAGATTTCACAGTGATTACTGTAGTTTAGGGCTGAGACATGGACTGTTCAAATTGTTGTAGCTGCGTTTAAGAGCATTGTATTTTACTTTGAAGTTACTGTAGCTTGGTTTCGTTTTGAGAATTGTGTTGAAGTCTTTTTCCACAGTGCCTCTTTCATCAGTAGAGTTCAACTGGAGGGCATTGGTCCAGGTTGCTTGATTGTGTTGCCATACAAGGATTGCGTAGCATTGGCTCGCCTTGCTCCTTGCTTTCTCTATTCGTGCATCGTCTGCTCAGCCTCAACTCATTTCTCATGCCGCGTTAATGTCCATTCATTCAAGCACAATACTATTGCTATCCAACAAACTTGATCATTTATGGCGAAAAGAAGTCAGTGATGTCCATCGTCATACTGCAAGTCTTGCTTCCTCAAATCCATACTCATACGCTTGGATCAGCTCTTTGCTATTTGTGTCTGCGTCGCTTGCTCACAGTACAAGGCTAAGTTGAAGGCCATCAACTGGTAATGGCCAACTAAAAATTTGGTTGATTGGCTGTCTCCATTATTAACAAAGATTGTGTCTGTAGCACTGCTCGTTGCTTATTTAGATATTTGGGTTCACTATTGTTTTATTTAGAAAAAGACCAAAGCCCTGTGTATCAAATTGATTGCTATGCCCTAATTTAATCTAAAGACTTGTTCCATTACACACCTCAGCATCCACTTTCAGTTCATGCAACTTTTATTAAGCAATTGATCGACTTCAAATCACACCCTAAAACCTAAATTAATCTCTCCCAGGTTCATGCTTAGAAGATGATCGTGTTTGTTCAACCTGTGACGTACACGCGACAAATGCGTAAATTTTATGCATATGCAATCAATTAAAACAAGTGACAAAATCGTAATAAATGGAGCAATCAGGATCAGAGACAAGCTAAACAAATTTGAATTGAGTCAGTAAGCAAAAATATTATAATAATTAATTTAACTGAAAAAATGACTCTGGTGAAAGTTTTGCATCGGTTTTATAATTTGAGATAATTGTTGTTGTAGAGTCATAGCACTAATAAAATCCAAACAAGGATAACGTGCCAAAATTAAAAAAAAAAATATATATTGATCTGCACAGAGTGTCTTAAATTAATTTCAGAGACTCTCAGAAGCTTACTGCTTTGATTCGAATCGGCAAATGAGTACAAAGAAATTAATTTATTCTGATAGATTTTCATATAAAATTGTTACATCTGTGATTAATAACGAAGGGAATTCTCCAATGCTTTTGCTACCGTTAATTTTTTTCGACGCCGAACGCCTCGTTGTTAATTACCACGCAATCCTCCTCACCTTCTGCTTAAAATCAATTAAAAGTTCTTATTGTAGTTTAAAATATTAAAAAAAAACAAACAAACAATTTTGCACACTGTTGCTTAATTCTTACGTTCTTTTTAACCGTTAGTTGAGGTCACGTGCCTAGCACGTTCGTCATCTCTTCTCTTCTAGCAACTTTCCCTTCTATAAAAAGAGGTGGTCAAAAAACAGAGGACCTTCAAAGTTCAAACCAACTGCAAAAACCAGCAGCAGCAGCAGCTAAGCTAGTACCCACAGGGTTAATTCTCACTTGATTAAAAGGCCATCAATGGGATCTTGCCCAATGTAAGAATAACAATTAGTTTCACCTCTCTCTTGTTAATTTCACTCAAACTTTAGAAAAAAATGGGGATTTTTGGTTTGCAGTTGGTTTACAACAATTTGGTTTTATTGTTGTAATGTATATGTTCTTCTCCTGCTCTTGTTCTCCTTCAGTAGCGCCGAAGAAACAGCGGTGATCACGGTCGATGTGCACGCTGCTAAATCCCTGCTGGGTTCTGGTTCTGGTACTCTTCATTTAATTTCTCTTTATTTATTTATTATTTTCTTTGTTAATTTTCTTGATGATTTATTGTGCATTATCTATAGGACTGTGGAGGAATTCAACAAGGTTCACTTGGAGAACTCCCTCATTGTTCCTTTCATGTTCTTCACCCCACAAGGTAAATTTCAATTTATTAATTAACACATTACCCTTTATTTAATTCTCTTGGCCCTTTTTTATTTGGTTGATGATAATAGAAATGGAAATGAGATGAACAGGGAGGGTGAGGAACCCAGAATTTGTGGAGCAGGTGTCAAAGGTTTGCAATAAGGAGGATCTCTTACTAGTGGTGATTGAAAATTTCAAACTTTATTTATTTATTATTTTCAAGTTTTTTCTAGATTTATTTATATTCAAGATTTTGATTTTTTTTTTCTCATCTTATTTTTTTGTTTAAATGTGAAGGGATGCAAAAGTGGGGTGCGGTTGCTCCAAGCAAGAGTGGATCTGTTCAATGCAGTATGTGCAAAATGTTTTATGTTCTGTGATTATTTCTTATGCAAGAGCCCAAATTAATTTTACTCAACTTATGAGAACTATTGTTTAGCAACAACGATACAAGAAAGAAAAAATTGAGGATGGATAAATTTACAAGTTAAGTCTTAAATGGGTTTGATTATTAGTTCACAGTTAAATGTACTGGAGCCTTAAAAATCTATTCCTTCTTTAATAATTTTTTTTCCTTAACCTTTTTTCTTGATCAACATAATTATGTCTGAAATGTTAATCCATGTTTATAAAACAAGAAGGAAAATCTCATGAGCTACTGAAGTAAATTTTAACTTTAACTTTGTTCATCACAATTTTTTCAAGGCTTAAGTGATTGTGATGGTTCATCGGTTTATTTACTTTTTGCTGGGTTTGAAAATGTGAAGAACGTCGGAGGGGGTATTGCTGCATGGTTGGAGAATGGATTTGCTGTGAAGAAACCTGAAGAGGAGCCGAAAATAATCCCAAGTAAAATTGAAGCTTATTTGTTCCTTCCAATGTTTTAATTTTTTTTTTTTTTACTGCAGATAATGAAGAAATATGTCAGTATGTGTAGTAAACTAGTTTTACAAGATGTAATTCTAGTAGTACCACCAACTAGTGCTCAGCTTACTTTCTCCATTTCAGATAGAGGAAAGAATTCTGAATGAAATAAATTTTGGGTACACGATTAAACAAATTTAGCTTGAATTATTAGTTACTTGTATATTTTATCTTAACAAAGCTAAGCTACAATAGTGGTGTACTGCAAACTTAATTAAGGACCACCGTGGTCAACTGATTATACTCTCTACATATTTTCCTGAGATCAGCCTCACACTGAAGAAGCCGCAACTGTTGATGTTCACACAACCAAAGGCCTCTTTCACTCTGGTCACCGCTATTTAGATGTCAGGTTGATCTCCTTCTCAACTTCTACCATTTTCTGCGTGGTTAAAATTGCTAATTTTTCTTAATTGTATTGAAGAACTGTGGAGGAATTCAAGAAAGGCCATTTAGAGAACTCCCTCAACATTCCCTACATCTTCTTTACACAAGGCAAGTCTTTCTCGGTGTAATCTTTATTCCAATTAAAACTGTTTCTTAGTCATTTCTAACAATGTGAGATTTTTTTTTTTACTGTGATAATGAATCAGGAAAGGTGAAACCAGGACTTTATGGAGCAGGGGCCACTGGTCTGCAACAAGAAAGATCAGATAGTAGTGGTAACTAGAGTTTTCGCTTTCATTTTATTCGGAATCAAGAATATCTCATTTCTCCCACAAAATAATTCGAGGTTGGTGCTGAATTTGGTTTCCATTGTTTCCCAACTTCTTTTGCCTGTGAAGGGGTGTCAAAGCGGAGTGCGATCACTACAAGCAGCCACTGATCTTCTCAAAGCTGAGTGCTTTCTGAATGTTTTTCTTTTCCTTTTCTCTTTTAAGAAATGGATGGTTTATCCTATATATACAGAATGTTGCACAATAACTTTAAATAACTGAAAAAAGAAAAACTATTTTTTGGAGTTTTCGAGGGAAGTTAGTCATTTCTAAATGTAATTATAGTTTTCTACAAAAATATACAATCACAAACACAAATGAACCAAATATCTTAACCAATTATATATATTGTTGTACACAGAGAAATAACATAAGATTTACAAATATTTTCAAGAATTCAACATATTCAACTTTCTAAGAGCTAGTATATGTTAGTGTCCATGGAGGTTTAGGATGTATCAATGTAACATAATTCCAGATATATAAATTGGAAATTATTTATTTTTCCAGTATTGAATTGCTAATCTAATAAGCTTGATAGAATTTTGCAGAAAAGTTTTTCGACATTAGCCTCTCAAATTCACCTTATTTTCGTCTCAGTCCTGGAATACTAATATTTCTTTATCAGTCTCTTATTTTCGTATCAGTCCTGGAGTACTAATATTTCTTTATCAGTCTCTTTATTGAAGCAAAACGGTCGGGACTTTTACCATGGTGTTCCATTAAAAAGGAGTTAATGAAGCCAACTACATAAGTACCAACACAGAAACAAGCAAATGAAAATACAAGGTACAGATAGACAACACAACCTTACTCCTCACAACAAAATAAAAACCAACATAACATGCGTCAGTTTACAAAAGTAATGCGCAATAGGAGGTAGGCTGCCACCAAAATTGTGATTACTCATCGATGCTGGTGCTGACCTGTCCGAGTCCCCAACAAAAGGAGAGTCTGACTCCAGATCGTCATAATCAGAGCGTATGTCCTAATGAGGGATACTGGCAGTTGCCCTGGTCTTGACCGCCTATGGAAGTACACATACCCAAAAGGAAACGTCAGCTAAGATGTGCTATATCACCTATCCCTCAATACATAACTTGTCTCTAAACATTCTGTTATCCCTCAATAAAGCCACTGTGACCAGAACCTAGCAACTGAAGTTTCTCCCTGAACCTTATGGGATGCCCATCCTGACCAAATGTTAGATATGATTATTGGCCTCATTGAAGTTGAGTAGGTAAAGAAATAGGACCAAACATTGGAAGAGAAGTTGACACTGAAGCAATAGAAGGTTCAGTGTTTCCTGTTGGTTAGAACAAAGAACACAGCCTGAATCTTGCTAGTTCCTCCTAATTGGTTGTCCTAGGATGATAATGTTCCTATTAGCCAACTGCAGAAAGGCGTTGACCTTTAGGGGAATACTAGCTTTTGAAATAGGGGTTGCACTACCGATCTAACTCTAGTTGAAACAGTCTGTCTGTATGCTGACCTTACCGAGTGAAATGCCCATGAATCCCACCTCCAGTGCGGGGGGTCATGTGCCCCAGGGACCAGAAACCACTGCCCCAGGTGGTGAAGAAGGTCGGTACGCATTGCGTTCTGGTTGATGGGTAAATTGGTCGGTAAAGTCAGGCAGTCAAGCTGATGTCCTCCACCGAGAGGCGAGTGAGGCATCCTTGCTTATCACAACTTCAAAATGCTCCAGAAAGAGGTGTTGGAGTGAAGTTATCCCACACCAATTGTCCTTTCAAAAGTTGATACGATTACTGTCGCCTAAATTGAAATGTAGGCTCACCAAGAAGGAGTTTATCAGCTTTAACACCCCTTTCCAGAAACCAGAAAGGTTTAGAGGCATTCCTTGGCTTTGCATTCCAGACAGTTGAGGTACTTCCATACTTTTGCTGCAAGTTTGAGACATGAGGGCGTCCGATTTTGCGGCCGATTTCTATAACCATTTTGACAAAGAGCCTTGTTCATGTCACTAAAATTGATGACGCCATATCCTCCTTGTTGCTTTAGGCTGCATACTTGATCCCAATGGACCAAGTGGCACCGCGTTGGTAGTCAGGCCTATTGCCAAAGAAAGCTGCAACGGATCTTATCAATTCTGTGTTTTTCCCATGTAGGCATCTCAGAATATGATAAAAATACACCGGGGTGTCCAATAGGGAGGTGTTGAGGAGAGTGATCCGACCTCCCAGGGAAAGAGCCTTGCCCTTCCAGCCATCAAGTTTTTTCGCCAGTTTTTCGATTACCGGGGTCTAATTCCTCATCGAAGACTTCTGGGTCTGATGGGTATCCCAAGGTAGAGGAGGGCGCAGTTCTGTCTCTGGCATCCAAAAATTCCCTCCATAATACATGCTCAGAAGTTGACCTCCAAAATAATGGAACTTTTGTGAAAGAGGAGGAGAACACATTTAAGGATTGCAGCCTGTGCTAGGTCACATTTACCAAACAAAAGCTTGTTGTCTGCATACTGGAGCTTCACAGTCTCCTTCGATCCTCTAGCTGCCCTCAAGCCTTCTAACTTCCCGGCCTGTATGGCCCTTTTGAACATGATCTTAAGGCCGTCTGCTACAAGAACAAACAGTAGTGGGGATTGGGGGTCTTATCACTCTCTTTTTATCTGAGAAAATCCCTTAAATAATCTAACATCATACTAGTCTTCCTCATTAGCTTAAACCACTAATACATAATGAAATAACTCTGGATGTGAAAATGTTAGGATTTATGACTCTTTTGCTCCATCAAACACCTAAACCTATTTACTTCTAATATCTAAAACATGTTTCTTCTCTCAAATTCCACCATGTAATTTCTCTCCATGGAGAATAGGAAGGAAGATGACTGATCAAAGTGATCGATGGAGGAATACTATAATATTAACATCAACATTCTCAATTAAAGTTAGATGTTCTAAGTATTGTGAGATTAATATGAAAATAAGTTAAAACTCTTTACTAAATAACATTTTTACATGGCTAAACTTCTCTCTTTAGCACATTAGTTGTAATCTTGACCAATTAAGTTTTAAGTTATGCTTCAATTTTGCAGGGTTTCAAGAATGTGAAGAACATGGGAGGAGGCTATGCTGCATGGGTGGAGAAAGGGTTTGATGTGAAGAAACTTGAGGAAGAGTTGTAATGAGGGTGTCTTCTACTATATGCTTTATGTACATCTATGGAAGGAAAACAAAGAGCAAAAAAGCACTATTTATGTCATTGACTCCATATCGAGTTGCACCCACCCAACACACACACAGATCACCCAACACACACACACACACACACACCCCAACCCACTCAACCCCCATTATATTCTCATTCTTTCATCTCTTGTTTGCTTTTCGCTGAGTTGAGTATTATCTTCTTCTGTAATCTGCAATAAAGTAAAAGGTGGGATTCTTCCATCCTGTTTCAATTAATGGATGATCTGTCTCAAAAAAAAAAAAAAAAAAAAAAAAAAAAAAGAAAAGAAAAGGCTTGTGAACAGGTTAGTGAACAACATGACACATAAGCAGGTTGCATATATAGTCCCCACATCCCTACATTTGATTCAGCCCAGCCCCTTCAGGCCTTCACTATCACAAAAAGGGGGCAAAAGAGAGCATCAATTAGGAATGCATCATAGACAGCACTATAAAGCAAGTCCAATCACCATTGTCGCCAACCATCTGGTCTTCTTGAGCGTTCGGTTCATGTGTGTGAGCCATACACACGTACAGCATTGACACGTGTATTGATTCTCTTATAATATGTTATGTGTGTGAGTCTCACATACATATTATAAGAGATTATAAGAGGTCCAATCCACGTGTCAACACGGGATTGGTCATCTTATTGTATGTGTGTGTGGCTCACACACATGAACCGAATCATGATCTTAATGACTAGATTGAAGGAGGCAGGACCTGCTTCCAAAAGTTGACAGGGATAGTGGGGATACAGAGGGTGGATATTGGTATTATCGTGTTTGTATTCGTTCTCTCTCTCAGAATAAAAGTGGGACTACAAATATTGTTTGGATATCAGATTTACTATGCATATTGGATAAAGAATTTAGACTGAGATTGAATCTCAAAGTTAATAAGATATTATTGATTATGTCTAGAATTTTAAAGAAAAATTAGGTTCGACATTCAAATTTATTGAATATAAATATTTTAGTGAAAGTAAACATTAATATTCTTTTGAGGGAAAAATAAGAACAAGGCATATCTTCAAGTGCGGATATTGGCATCCACTAGTTTGATAAAAGCATCCATTAGATCAGTACACGCACAAAATTGATAAAAACACCCCACCTAATTTCCAAAAATACCTTTATTCTCTTATATTTATAATTTTCAGACTTCCTGATTTACGCTGATCATAATTTCCAGGAGAGATTAATTAATATGAAATTAAATTTGGCACCCCACTGGGCACATGCAGGTGGGCCCCACGCTCCCTTGTTGGCTTCTTCCCTCTTTCTCTCTCTCACCATCCCTCTCGATAAATGCTACTCCTTCTTCCTCACTCCCAAAGTTTAGACTCTCTTCCCCTCTGAAACTTTAATGGCCGAGGACAAACCATAGAGTAAAACCCCAAAGGAAAACCCTTACCCTTCTCTATTATAATGGACCTAAAGCTCACTCTTTTCTTCTCCTTCTCCTTCTTTTCTTGGTTCTGTTGTCAGCTACATCATTCGAGGACTTGAAGTTACTGATCTCCTTCAATAACTCGCTCCCAAACCCTAGTGTCCTCTTTAGCTGGGACCCGTGACGATCTCACTGCTCGTTCAATGGTGTCACCTGCAGAGGGTACGCCATCACCATCGTCAACCTCGTCGCCGTCCGGCTCGGCGGCGGCCCAGCTCCATTGCCTCCCCTTCTCTTTACTCTCGAGAGTCTCGAAAATCTCTCGCGTAGCTTTGGTAACCTCACCGGTGATGTCTTCGCTGTCTCCAGCTGTGGGCTCCGGCTGTAAAGCCTCGACCTCACTGGTAATGGGCTTGTGATTGGGAAAAAATCGCGTACAAAAAGTGTATGTTTTAAAATCAAAAGTTAAAGTGTGTATGTTTTGCCTTCCTCGATACTTCCGTTATAGCATAGAGGCTAAACGGGTTGAATCCATATGGACGGGAAGCGATAGAAGTTTTACCGGTTGATTCACGTGTGTCTTAAAGTTTCTTCAATGTTTTAAAGAATGAAAAGAAAAGAAAACAAAGAATCAAAAGAGAAGAGTACAGTGAAACACGAAGAAGTGGGAAACATAGAAGAAATGATTTTTGTGATTTTTGTTTGTATATCTAAACAAAGTAAAAAGAAAGAAAAATCATGACTACTAACTACTAATGGCTCCACTAACTATGTTAACCTTTTAGTGATAATTGCCTCACATGTATCCTTGGCCATCACTAGTCCTTGGTTCAAGAATGCTTCAAAGCATGACCCATACGATAACTTTCACATCCAAATTCAACAAACAAGTATAAGCTACACTTAAACCATCAAAACTAAACAAGAATAAGCATGGAATAAAGTAATGTTAGCTTGTTAGAGATTTAGGATGTTAGAGTGTTAGAATTCATCATCATGAGCCATCAATGGCTCTTACAATCATGTGGATTATCAAGTAAGAAGTTAGCAAGTTAGTGATTAGTAGTTAGTTGCCATGAGAGAAAATTAGCTAACATGTAAAAGGAGTTAGAGAGAAGAAAATAAAGAGAGGTAAAGAAAGAACCTTTCATAGATTGTCATCTTCCATTACAAGCACTCTTGTTTTTCACTCATGTACTACTCTCTCTCCTATTACAAGATCTACAAGAAATGAAAAATATAAAGGAGGAAGAAGAAGAATAACTAACCTAAACTACCCTAAGAAGAAGAAACTACTCTAAAACTACACTACAACTAAAGAAAAACTCCTCAAAACTCCTCCTCTCTCAGTTCTGAAAATCCCCGGGTATATATAGGCGAAAGGGGCACCAGGGGGTCTGTATGGAGCCGCGCATCAAATCTTGACGCGCGGCTCCACTCAAGAGCCGCGAAAACGCAGCCCACGCGCGCGGCGCCGCCTGCCACGCGCTGTTCGTCGCCCTCTATCTACTGTACGTTCTGGTTTCTGGATATGAGCACCTGGTTTTAACAGATTCACCTTCCAAAGTTAATGGCTATCTTTATAGGTTTTTAATCACCAATTAAATGGTGATTTTGGGTCCTCTTCTTCATTTCATGCCATGGACCTAGAAACATGTAAGAGAGGTATTATTAACAGAATTTAATATTAAATAAATGCGAAGATGTGGTATGAAATATGCAATTTTAGAGACTAATCACACCCTCACACTTATCTTTAGCTCGTCCGGAGCAAAACAAAAAAGTAAGAAAATTATTACACCACTTTCGCAGGTGACGCGATTGCACTGAGCATGTGCAACAAGCCGTTAAACCTCTAGGTTTCCCCTAGAGGAGGAATTTTGTCTTCTGAGAGTTTTCAGCGGATTACACCCACAAAATCCATAAAGAAAGAAATCAAATATTAGTATTTTAAAAACGCATTTTGAAATAGAGAAAAGTGTTAAAATATTTTTGTGAAAATTTAAGTGATCCAAGGTCATAGGTTAACCAGAAATTATTCTTCCTTACTAAGTCGAAATGCAAAATCTTATTATAAATTAAATGTAAGAATTTAAAATTGAATTGATTCTTTGATCTTTCATAAAACTCTTTAAAAAATATGCAGTTTGTGAACTGTGAAGATTTTGGGATATCGACTCTAACTTTCATGTCATTTATTTATATTATTATTATTTTTTCTTCTCTTACTTTTTTTTAGGCTTTCTAGCTTACCCGGGTAGTGAGCCTTTAGCCAGTGACTCCCAAACCAGATAGTTTTAGGGCACCAGATGAGAAACATCCCTCGGACTTAAGGACTCGAGTAAACAAGGCCACAAAAATAAAGGAGATTATTTTATTTTTATCCACCGTTTTAGGCATGAGTAATCATGCTTCCTGAGGCATAATTACCCAACTTCAATAAGTGATTTTATCATCATTTTTTTATTATTTTTTTATGACATTTTCAGACTTTGTTTCAATCTCAAAAAATTGTGTAAGTGTGAAGTGCATAAATCTAAGGTAAAAAATTCAAGATCAAATTATCTTTCCAATCTTACTTACTTGTCCTAAAATTTAAACAAGATCTATTATTTTGAATTGGTTTAAAAATTTTATAATTTTAGGTCTTCCTAATTCCTAAGATAATCTTAAATTTCTTAAAATTAAATCAAAACTATTTCTCTTATTTCAAAAAGTTTTGTAAAATGAAAGAAAAGAGTATTTATACAAAAGAAAATTTTAAAAAGTTTCTAAAAAGAAGTGTAAAAGAAAAAAAATATAAAACTAACTATGTTAGTAAATCCCCCCCACACACTTATCTCATGCATTGTCCTCAATGCATCGTGAATGTGTATATATATAAAACAAATGAAAAAGGAAGAAAAATTACCTCATGGTGGTGGCTCCGGTGGTGGTCTAATTGGTTCACGAAATACAGCCCAATCTAAAAAATGTGGATCCTGCAAGAACCCACCAGTGACCTCTCTAATACGACCTAGTAAAAGAATGATTGAGTGAATGGTCTTATTTAAAAATTATCCCCATTTATTTTTTAATTTTCAAAAATAATTACTGAGTCATTTTCTTCAACAGTCTTGTCCAACAATGAAGTGTGATTTTGAGAGATGATTGATTTAGACTCAAATGGAACAGAAACAAAAACCAATACCGACTTGGGAATTTGACTCATATCAAGTCGAGATTCAAAGGTGAGAGTCGAAATTGGTTCAAAAATGGGTCCAAACCAAAAAATTGATGTTCACACTTTCCCCATCAATGAAGTGTGATCATAAGATATTGGTGATTCAATTTCACAGTTTACTGGTACAAGATTCAATGTTGACTCCAGAATAGAGAAAAATCTGATAAATATACCGGAGTCATTATTGAATCAAAAAGTGAAATGGAATCACCAACTTGAGGTCAGGATCATTTTCATATTCAATTTCAATTTCAAGAAAGGGATAACTTGTCAAAATGTCAATATGATTTTCAAACCTTGGGGTTTGGTCAAGTTTCAATGGGTTTGCTGAAATTGAATCTTGGTTTCCAAAATAGCATGATTCTTTAGTCCAATCGGTAGAGTTAGGAATATAAGGATTGATCAAAGGTTGACAAGAAAGACTTTCCTCGCTCTCATTGATCAAATCGCTCATTATTGAGTCTAACCTACTAATAGGCCGGGTAACAGAATTTTGAGTCTGAATCATGTCTTCCATACTTTTTGCAATTGGTTCTTCTTGAAAAGGTGAGTATGGAAGTTGATTTTAAAAATTATGGTGAAATTGTGAGTCCATCAGATTTTACGATCGCTGCTTGGACTCACGTAAGGGTTTCATACTCAAGTCCAGTATTGATGGTTGTTCATTTTGACTCGGTGAGACTGAAAAAGATGAGTAGGACTCTTGAAAATTTGGTTGAGATGATGAGTCTAACATATTTTGAAATCATTGCACTATTTCACAAAAGACTTCCAAACGCTTTTCTAACTCAGATTCTTCTTCAATTGGATGTTCTATAAAAGGAGTATATGGAGTTTGATTTGGGAAGGATTGTGAATTGAGCAAATTTTGAATTTGTTGTTGGGACTCAAGCATGGCTTTCATACTCCTTTTCAAATTAGATTTTTCTTCGGTTGGTGAAACAGGAAAAGGTGTATATGAATCAAAATCAGGGAATGAATATTGTGAAAATTGTAGATAAAGTGGTTGAAAATTTGACTCGGGGGAGGTGAATCCCCATGAACTCTGTGAAGAGTGAAAGTTATTTTAAAAATTATAGTCATAGGATTGGCGATATGGGTCATATTGAGTCGGATAATCCCAACTCGGCATATATGATTGGTTCATGTTGTACATAGCCGGGTCGGAGTTATCTGAGTCAAATGAGGTCGGGGTGAAATATGGATTCATATTATGATTGAAAAAATTATTGTTGTTAAAATCCATTTCCCAATTTACAAAAAAGAAAACAAACAAATAAAGAAAAAGAAAACAAGTCTATGCTAGGGTTGACTTAGACCTAAACGACTCCTAACTGGTTAGACTGTCCACGGGGGGTACATTATCAGAATCTGACCACAAGTTAATCGACCAGGTAGGGCCAAGATCAGAGGGAGGTATCAGTGCTGGAGCAACGGGCCTAATTATGCCAAACCACTGTTCTTTGAGGTTTCGCCTCTCAATCCCCAACCTTCGACACCGATTTGACAAGAGCCAACTTCTAACAACTTCCTCCTTAGGTCAATCTCTTAAATGAGTCCGAGATGTCCTTAGGGTCCAACGTCTAGCAATTTTTATTAAGGCTTGGATTGTGTGAGTGGAGAGGTGATTTTTGGGTTAAGGGAGGGTAATGACTTCCCCACCTTATGTCGTATTAGGTTTTGCCCTTAAGTTCAATTCGTGCAAGTATGCAATATAGATAAGAATGAACACATAAAGAGAGTAAATCACCCACGTGTTTGTCCTAACTATATGCAATGCAATAGTACACCTCCGTCAAGATCACAATAACACAAGAACAAAATACAGTATATTGGAATGAAAATTGACACGTGCCTAGATGCAAATGTCTAAACCATTTAAAGCATCCAATTTTCGTATTTTAATTCTTAAATTATTATATTGCATAGGTTAACAAAAATTAGCAACAGAATATAATAATATACAAGAATTTACTCAACCACACAAAAGCAAGTGTGGACTTTCTGCAATGCTAAAAATTTGACCTACACACCAAAAACAAAGAAGAAAAGTTAACAAAAACGTGAACTCAAACCGTTCCCATCCCCGACAACGGCGCAAAAATTTGATCGGGAAAAAATCACGCACGAAAAGTATATGTTTTAAAATCAAAAGTTAAAGTGTGTGTGCTTTGACTTCCTCGATACTTTCGTTATAGCATAGAGGCTAAACGGGTCGAATCTACAGCGACGGAAAGCGATAGAAACTTTATCGATTGATTCACGTGTGTGTTAAAGTTTCTTCAATGTTTTAAAGAATGAAAAGAAAAGAAAACAAAGAATGAAAAGAGAAGAGTACGGTGAAACACGAAGAAGTGGGAAACATAGAAGAAATGATTTTTATGTTTTTTTTTGTATATCTAAACAAAGTAAAAAGAAAGAAAAACCATGGTTACTAACTACTAATGGCTCCACAAACTATGCTAACCTCTTAGTGATAGTTGCCTCACATGTATCCTTGACCATCACTAGTTCTTGGTTCAAAAGTGTTTCAAAGTATGACCCATACGATAACTTTCACATCCAAACTCAACAAACAAGTGCAAGCTACACTTAAACCATCAAAACTAAAGAAGAGTAAGTAAGGAATAAAGTAATGTTAGCTTGTTAGAGATTTAGGATGTTAGAGTGTTAGAATCCATCACCATGAGTCATCAATGGCTCTTGCAAGACCAATACCAAGTAGAGAATATTAATTCATGTAGATTATCAAGTAAGTAGTTAGTTGCCATGAGAGAAAATTAGTTAAACATGTAAAAGGAGTTAGAGAGAAGAAAACAAAGAGAGATAAAGAGAGAAAATTTTATAGATTGTCACCTTCCATTACAAGCACTCTTACTTTTCACTCATGTACTACTCTCTCTCCTATTACAAGATCTACAAGAAATGAAAAATACAAAGGAGGAAGAAGACGAATAACTAACCTAAACTATCCTAAGAAGAAGAAACTACTTTAAAACTACACTACAACTAAAGAAAACTCCTCAAAACTCCTCTCCTCTCTCAGTTCTGGAAATCCCAGGGTATATATAGGCGAAAGGGGGTACCAGGGGGCCTGTATGGAGCCGTGCATCAAATCTTGACGCGCGGCTCCACACAAGAGCCGCGGAAACGCGGCTATAGCCGCATTTCCGCAGCCATAGTGTGGCCGCGCGCGCGGCGCCGCCTGCCACGCGGTGTCACGTCGCCCCCCTATCTGCTGTACGTTCTGGTTTCTAGATATAGGCGCCCAGTTTTGACAGATTCACCCTCCAAAGTCAATGGCTATCTTTATAGGCTTTTAATCACCAATTAAATAGTGATTTTGTGTCTTCTTCTTCATTTCATGCCATAGACCTAGAAACTGAAATCACCTAGAGGGGAGGTGAATAGGTGATGATGCTAATCTAAAGAACTAAATGCGGAAATTAAAACAATTATTGCAACACACTTAATACAACCAACGAGTGTAGCCGAATTCCCGATGAGGGGCTCTGGACTAACACCTCTTGATTCCTCTGAATAAGAGTTGAGGCGCTATATGAAGCTCTCGTGGTTAAGCACAAGTGAGGTACACACAATCAAGCCAAGCATATAATTATGATATGACAAAATGAAAGAGATGCAAGGCACAAAGTAAAGAGAGAGAGAATAAGAGTCAATGGATCAAACGCAAACAACGAGATTTGTTTCGAGGTTCGAGCACCCAGCTCTACGTCCCCGCCTTCACCCAGAAGGATTTCAAATCCACTAACTTGTCCATACAGAACTCCCACACAGGGAACCTCCACCGAGGATTTGGGGCCATACAATCACAGGGAGTACACAACTCCTCTCATTACAATCACAACCTCTCACTAGAGGCTAGGGCACAAAACCACCGATATCAATCACCTCACAACTTGAGGGATAAGCACAAAGCCAAATAAGGATCACCTCACAACTTGAGGGATACAACCCAATTGCACAACCTCCTCTACACTTAGAGGGAAAGGCACAAAGCCAAGCAATGAAAAGGGTTTTCAACTTGGTGATCAAAAGACCACAAATCAATTCTTTTCTCACAAACACAAAGATCCTATAGAGAGGATAGAATAATAAGCTCAAGTGTGAGAAAAACCAAAGGAATAGAAAATAAATTCTCAAAGAAAATTCTTGGGAAAAACTAGAAATAATGATGAAGAAGATAAACTAAAATCATTTTTCCCAAAACCACTTTTCTTTGATTTTCCAAACCCTAGAAAAACACCAAACAGAATGTAAACTTTAGAGCCCAAAACTTCTTTTTGATTGCTGCAAAAACACTAGAGAGCAGAAATTTTTTAGCTCAAAAACACTAGAGAGTAGAAAATTTTTAGCTCAAAATTTTTAGCTCAAAATTCTTAGAGAAAACCTCTCTCAAATGAGATTTTTATAACCTCTTAAAAAAATAGCCGTTGGCAGCAAATATGGTCAGATTTGACCATCCGATCGACCGGCCGGTCGACCAGCCAACGGTCTAAATTTGACCGTTAGCAACTGCCGGTCGACCGCGCCTAGAACCAGAGAGCAACGGCTCTCTGGCCGGTCGACCGCCCGGTCAACTGGAGCAACCCGAGAGTGGGTTGCTTTCAGTAGGTTGACCGCTCGGTCGACCGGCCCAAGGGGCAGGCTGCGTGCACATTTGTGTGCACGTCCGGTCGACCGCTCCGGTCGACCGGCTCCTGGTCCGGTCGACCGTGCGGTCGACCGCCAGAGCCTGGCAGGCAGCAATTAGAGACTGAAAACTTGGGTTTTTAATATCCTGAAAAATCCCATAAATTCTCTAAAAAATCCACAAAAATAAGTTCAGTATAATACATTGAAATACAAACTTGTGTGAAAAATTTCAACACAAATTCCAAACTTTTTGAACCATTTTTGTGTTATGGAAATATTTTCGAAAACCAAAATCCGTATTTTTCTAAACTTGGATTTTTGAATTGAAAATATGTTTTGTCAAAAACTCATCCAAATACAAAAACATGATATGAAACAACATTTAAAGCATATGGTATATGGATATAATCCAATATACATATAAAGATATATATCAATGTTTTTGACTTTAAATCCGAAAATATGTTTTGTTAAAACACAAAACTCCAAACACATGAATAGGCATATCAAAATAAGTTTGTCTAAGAAGTTGAAGCATACATGTATATAGAATGAATCTAATATACATAAAACTAAATAAACTTGTTTTGATATAATATCTATTCATGAAAACCAAGATCGGTTAAACAAAAAACCGAAAACAAAAACCAAAATATGAAACGTGTGTGTTGTGAACTTGAGCATATCACACTATCTAGTCTTTACACATGGATCTAAAACATAAACTATACTATGTACCGAGGTCTTCTTGCAGAGCGCCGTCTCCAAGTCGACCCGATCCAAACCGTGATCCACCGAGCTTGACTCCAACAAGTGCTAGATATGACTTTGACGCTCGGGCTCTTGAATCACCATGTGAGAAACTCCAAAACACCTTTGTTGAAGCTAATCACCTACTAATATCTTGATTAAGTATCTGAAACTAAACGTCACAAGATTATTAGTAACTATAACTACATGAGTTGATCATCATCAAAACTAGAGTGGAAGGCCTCTGGGCCAACAATCTCCCCCTTTTTGATGATGACAAAACTCATGGAGTTATATATGCATGGATTAAAGTTAAGCTTCAAAGAAGCTCCCCCTTAACTCATGCATAGCAATAAACAATAAATATATGCAATGAAGCACATGAATCTAAATAAACATGTATGCAAATGTAAGGAGATAAACATGCATAAACAAGCATGAAACATATCAAATTCTTTTTCTCCTATTTGCAAAACAAAAACAATATGCATGAACATAAATCCTTTTTCTAAAACATAAATCTTTTTTTCTAAAACATGTTTTTTCTAAAGCATGCATATATACTAAAATACTTCTCCCCATTTTTGTCAATCATCAACAAAGGGGTCCAAGTAAAACCAAAAAATTTTAAGAAATACTACCAATTGTAGGTATTGAAAAACAAATCTTGAAGAAACCAATCAATACCAATTGAAAGTAAACAAATAAACATCTTGTCATAAAGTATGGGAGTGAAAATCAAAGGTAAACCAAATACCAATTGAAAGAATAAATACTAATTGAAATATGAATTTTCTCCCCCTTTATGAAATACCAAATAAAACGATGCATAAGCTTGTATTAGGATACCAATTGAAAACTAATCAATTGAAACATAATAGTCATTAAAAATCAAGCTTAGCATAACCAAAATTTGTGCTAAAAAATATAGAGATATAGTAAGCACAAATAAAACATATATGAGTATACAAAGGAAAGTCGATATTGATACCAATTGAAAAGATCCAATGATACCAATTGAAAACACAATAAGATTAAGTGTATAACCATATTACTACCACCCATTTCATACACATATTTAAAATGGATTTTCAATAAAGAACATACAAGGCATGGTCGCCCAACCAACCGCCCGTTAATGGGTAGGGGTTTTCAAAAATAGGTTTGAAAATAAAGTGTGTTTGAAAAACTCTACCATATTGAAGAATACGAACTAGTTATAAGAAAATTTTGAAAACTAGTACGAAATCCTTCAAGTAAGGAATAAAACAAAAATATTTTTCATGAAACATGAAACTCACATGATAGCCAACACTCAAAGTCAATGAAGCATGAATATGACTCATGAAAATAAAGCATGAGTAAACAAGAAAGGTGAGTGTACAAATAAAATGTGAAGAATCATAATCATGAAAGGTAGACAATAAGCTCAATTGAAATTCCTCTAAACATGAAAACATGAAATGAAAAAACATGATCACAAAACATGTCCAAGATGGGGAATACAAGTCAAATGTATGAATCATCAAAACTAGACTATACTAGTACATCTAATGGGTACAAATGAGCGTTCAAACACAAACATATATTGGTCTATTTGTAGCTCACTAGTTGTACAAGTATAAATCCTAGTTTTAATGAAAACCAACATCTAAACATGTAATCAAATCATGATGCATAAAACAAGATATAAATCAACATGATAAACATAAATATGATCATTATGTAAATCCACATGCTATTAGAGCTATGATAAACATGATAGCTAAACAATGGTGAGAACACAACATATGAGTCCATATAAACATGGGTGATCTCAAGTGCTATACATGCATGTCAATGATCTAATAATCATGGCATTTAACATACTAATCAAAACATGCTAAAACTCAATAATGTGGAAAGCATGTAAATATAAACGAGAGTTAGAGATCGATACCAAAACTGATGAAGGCACCTCTCTAGTTCTCCAAACCAAGGTGGTCCTCCCACCAAATTCTCCTTGAAAGTGATGCATCCAAAATGTCATCTTTAGGCTCGGAACGCATCCACCTCAAGGCACCATCACTCTCACGTCATGTGAGAGCCCACACCTACATCAAATATAATAGGGGTGATCTTTGGTACGCATATTCTTTTGGGTCCATGGGGGTTAGTTCCTTTCCTAACCCAAACAAATTTATTTGCTAAATTAACATCATGTATACGATCATAACAAAACGTAGTAAGGTGGCCCTTACGTCCACAATGTGTACAAGTGTACACATGAGCATACATCGTGTTATGGGTGTGACCGTGAGAAGCATGTGTATGCCATGGTTTGTGTGCATGCATAGATGGAATTTGTTTCTTGCGAAACATGGATTCCAAACGTGTATGATTTAAAGCACATTGGCTCAAAGTGGAGCCCAAACAATCCATATTCTTCTTTAACAAATTTATATCATTTTCAATTAAAGAAGTAGAGGGGCATGCAATAGATAAGTTAGGTGAAGCTACACTAGCATGGCAAACATGTGAAGATAATTCATTTTTTAAAGATTTATTTTTATTTAAAACTAAATCTAATTCTTTTGACATAAAATCTATTTCATTTTTCAAAGAACGGTTATCTTTTAAAATAAAATCTAATTTTGAAGATAAAATCTCATTTTTCTTCAAAACACCGTCACAATCATTTTTACTTTTTAAAATCTTATTTTCATTTATGACAAGATCAAGTTGGAATTTCAATGAGTCCCTTTTATTTGAAATCTCATCATTTTCTTGCAAAACCAAATCAACCTTAGAAAGCAAGTTTTTATTTTCTTCTTTTAATTTAGAATTTTTATTTTTCAAAATCTTATATTTTGATTGCAATTTTTCACTAACTATAGATGGTTCTTCATATAAAGCATGTGTATCTATATAATCACCACAAGAAGAACTAACACTATTATCTAGTTGAGTTTCCGAATATACCACAAGGGAGTCATTCCCTTAGATCATGAAGCAACGTTGGTCGGATTCTTCTCCACTAGATTTTTTCTCCATATTGATTTGTGTTTGAAGCTCGAGAGAGGTCAATATGTTCCACACTGTAAAGGCGGAATCACAATGAGAAATCATAGATAAATATTCTTTACTTAGTGAGTTTCTAATAGGCTTGAGCATTAGCCATTTTATACTTGCTATTACCAATAAAAGATTCCTTGGTAGCAGCAAGGTAAACATAACAACCTAGGGATTTTAAATAAATACTCATTCTAATCTTCCATATTTCAAAGTCACAAACATTAATCATGGGAGGGGCAAGGGGATCCATAAGTGTGTATAAACAATAAGTATGCAAATGCAAATCTAAGATTAGCTAGCCAAGATCTCACTCCTAGGTGGTTAAACCTAATATGAGGAGCGTAGGCTCTGATACCAATTGAAATCACCTAGAAGGGGGGTGAATAGGTGATGATGCTAATCTAAAGAACTAAATGTGAAAATTAAAATAATTATTGCAACACACTTAATACAACCAACGAGTGTAGCCGAATTCCCGATGAGGGGCTCTGGACTAACTCCTCTTGATTCTTCTGAATAAGAGTTGAGGCGCTATATGAAGCTCTCGTGGTTAAGCACAAGTGTGTTGGATCGTTGAGATAAGGACTAATTGCGGAATTATCTCTTGTAGGCAACAATGATCTAAAATACAACACAAGTCAACACAAATACTAGACAAGAAGGATTAATCGTTAGGCAAATAAATAAAAATAAATAACTTGCATGTAAAGGAAAACAAATCTCAGAAATTGACAAACGCAAACAAAGAGATTTATCCTGGTTCGGTCCTTGTGACCTACATCCAGTCCCCAAGCCACCCGCTTGAGATTTTCCTTTAACATTGATCTTGCCACCCAAAATCAATACAACATGTACACCACTTGTCGAATCCCCTTCGCTAAATGTGTACACCTTCTCTTCCATCAAGAGAACACCTTTTACCTTTGTGCAACTGCCTCTACAACCAAGAAGCCTCCCGTGTACAATGGTCACCTTGTACAACTTGCCTCTTCAACCAAGAAGCCTCCAGTGTACAATGAACACTTTGAGAATTACAACTCTTTTCCTATAGCCTTGATACTGAATGTGTATGTGGATAAGGTACAGTATAGGAAACAAAAACTTCAGAAGACTTCACAATGGAAATGTCTTTTGGTGAAGAACTGAAGTGGGAAAAATAGTTTTCAGGTTTGCAGATTTTTGGCTTTGGAAAACTGATAAAAACTCTTGGTAAATGGCCTTTGGACTAACTACCCCTTATATAGCTGAAGACTAGGGTAAGTTAGGGTAGTTACAGGTGCATTTTGAATCAAAGGAACGTTGAAAACAGTTGCATAAAAGACCAGATAATGAGAACTGTCCAACAGTCAGAACTGCCTATTAGTCGACTTGCCCATGGAGTTAGTCGACTAACCTAGGCAAAATTCCTTCTATTAGTCGACTAGGTTTAGCTATTAGTCGACTAGGTCGGTGGCCGTTGGAAGAACAGTTTCAGAATAACTACTTTAAGTTGACTGCAACTACCTTATAGTCGACTGGGTCAAGGATTAGTCGACTAGGGGTATTCTATAAGTCGACTACAAACTGATATTAGTCGATTTGGTTTACTGTCGGTCGACTAATTATCAAACAGAGAGTTGGGTCAGATATTTGACACAGAATTAGTCGACTTGGGTTTGGAGTAAGTCGACTAGTCAATGGGTTAGTCGACTTATAAAAGACTTCAAGTCGACTAATAGACCAATGAAGTGTGTGTTTGTGTCAAGGCTTTTACATGCTATTCCACATATACAACCCACACTCTATCAACTCTTCTTGGCACATCTTGATCATGTCGGACTCTTGATTCGTCATGTGTAGAGCTCCAAATGAATTTGATCTTCACGAACGTCTTCATCGAAATAGGTTCCAACATTCTCCCCCTTTTTGATGACGACGCTTTGTGTGCACAAGTCCTCCCCCTGCAGAAAATATGTTATCTTTTTCCTCCCCCTGCAGAAATGGGTTATAACAGATAAAGAAATATTTTGTTCTCCCCCTGCAACAAATATATTAGTACATATATACATAGTTGATCTTTATCAAAAAAATTTTTTTTTATATGGTACCTGCAAGATAAACGTTAGTTGGTACCAAATATAAAAGATCATATCTAACCTTTAGGACTCCAAATCCATTTAGAATTTGGTTTCCACCTGTTAGTATATACATAATTGCAAGAATCACATATATCATGCATGTATGAAGCAATATATGTATTTTTATCATAAAAGCTTAAGTTCTTAGGAATCCATATAAACTTACTTTTCTTATTCTTACTTTTTACAAAAGAACTATATGGATTACTATAACATGAAGATTTTGCAACAAATCCAATACCATGATTATCATGTGACAAATTCTGAAAAGATAATAGATCATTTAATTTTTCTTTTCTTTTATTAAACTTAGTCACATTTTGCATAAGATCTTCATATTTCTTTTTGAAAACTAACATGTCTTTATCTAATATAGAAATTCTATCATTCAAAGACTTAGTTTCCATTTTCAGAAAAATGTTTTCTTTTATAAACTTCTCATTTTCAATTTTCAAAGATGATATGACTCTTTCAGTTTCATCTTGTTGAGAATTTATAGAAGAACATTGTAATGCATAAACAGAATTTTCTTGTAAAAGTTTCTCATTTTCTTTTAACAAAAATCTGTTTTTCAGTTTTTCATTTTTCAGATTCATAAATAACTCATTAAATGCATCAGAGAGTTCAGAAAACGATACCTCTTCATCTTCTATGGCCATGTAACATAAGTTAACATGTTCAGTGGATTCTTCTTCATCAGAAGATGAGGAATCACTATATTCTGAAGATGCTTCGTAGTTCTTCTTCTTTCTGAACTTCTTACTCTTGTACTTATCTTTCTTCTTGAGCAAAGGGCAATCCATCTTCATATGTCCTGGTTTATCACAATTAAAACACTTGAATTTACCTTGCTTAAGAAATTTCCTGAACTTCTTTGAGAGCATTGCCATCTCCTCTTCGTCATCATTGTCCGTGTCGGAAGATGCATGGAAGGCGAGTTCTTTCTTCTTTGAACGGTGTTGTCGTTCGTCCTTCTTCCTTTCTTCTAACTGCACTTCATATGCCATTAGATTACCGATTAGGTTTTCTAATGTCATAGTTGAGAGATCATTCGCCTCTTCAATGGCGGTTGTCTTCTTCTCCCATTCTGGTGTGAGTGCGCGAAGGATCTTATGAACTCTTTCAACTTAGGTGTAGTCCTTTCCAAGAGATGCTAATTAATTAGTAATGTCGGTGAATCTTGTAACCATTTCGGATATGGTTTCATTCTCCTTCATTTTGAATAACTCAAATCTGTGGACAAGAATAGATATTTTAGATTCCTTAACTTTATTTGTGCCTTCGTGAGTTACCTGAAGAGTATGCCATATTTGATGTGCAGAAGTGGATGTAGACACACGGTTGAACTCTTCTTTGGTTAAAGCACAAAATAGAGCGTTCATCGCCTTGGCGTCAAGGTTCGCGTTCTTCTTTTGATCTTCACTCCAAGCGTTGTAGTTGGTTGTAGGCTTGGTGTACGATGCTTCTACGATGTTCCAAAGGTCGTAGTTGAGTGACTGCAAGTATATCTTCATTCTACACTTCCAATAGTTGTAGTTGGTTCCGTCAAATAGCGGTGGACGTTGTGTAGAATGTCCTTCTTTGAATTGGGATGATGAGAACTCCGTTGCCATCCTTGTTGTTGACTTGTATCCGCCCTCGCTTTGATATCAAATGTAGGAATTGGTATGGTTGTTGCCTGTTGATGAACTTGGCTCTCCCTTGCTCTGATACCAATTATTGGATCGTTGAGATAAGGACTAATTGCGGAATTATCTCTTGTAGGCAACAATGATCTAAAATACAACACAAGTCAACACAAACACTAGACAAGAAGGATTAATTGTTAGGCAAATAAATAAAAATAAATAACTTGCATGTAAAGGAAAACAAATCTCAGAAATTGACAAACGCAAACAAAGAGATTTATCCTGGTTCGGTCCTTGTGACCTACATCCAGTCCCCAAGCCACCCGCTTGAGATTTTCCTTTAACCTTGATCTTGCCACCCAAAATCAATACAACATGTACACCACTTGTCGAATCCCCTTCGCCAAATGTGTACACCTTCTCTTCCACCAAGAGAACACTTTTTACCTTTGTACAACTGCCTCTACAACCAAGAAGCCTCCCGTGTATAATGGTCACCTTGTACAACTTGCCTCTTCAACCAAGAAGCCTCCCGTGTACAATGAACACTTTGAGAATTACAACTCTTTTCCTATAGCCTTGATACTGAATGTGTATGTGGACAAGGTACAGTATAGGAAACAAAAACTTCAGAAGACTTCACAATGGAAATGTCTTTTGGTGAAGAACTGAAGTGGGAAAAACAGTTTTCAGGTTTGCAGATTTTTGACTTTGGAAAACTAATAAAAACTCTTGGTAAATGGCCTTTGGACTAACTACCCCTTATATAGCTGAAGACTAGGGTAAGTTAGGGTAGTTACAGGTGCATTTTGAATCAAAGGAACGTTGAAAACAGTTGCACAAAAGATCAGATAATGAAAACTGTCCAACAGTCAGAACTGCCTATTAGTCGACTTGCCCATGGAGTTAGTCGACTAACCTAGGCAAAATTCCTTCTATTAGTCGACTAGGTTTAGCTATTAGTCGACTAGGTCAGTGGCCGTTGGAAGAACAGTTTCAGAATAACTACTTCAAGTCGACTGCAACTACCTTATAGTCGACTGGGTCAAGGATTAGTCGACTAGGGGTATTCTATAAGTCGACTACAAAATGATATTAGTCGATTTGGTTTACTGTCGGTCGACTAATTATCAAACAGAGAGTTGGGTCAGATATTTGACACAGAATTAGTCGACTTGGGTTTGGAGTAAGTCGACTAGTCAATGGGTTAGTCGACTTATAAAAGACTTCAAGTCGACTAATGGACCAATGAAGTGTGTGTTTGTGTCAAGGCTTTTACATGCTATTCCACATATACAATCCACACTCTATCAACTCTTCTTGGCACATCTTGATCATGTCGGACTCTTGATTCGTCATGTGTAGAGCTCCAAATGAATTTGATCTTCACGAACGTCTTCACCGAAATAGGTTCCAACAAAGTGAGGCACACACAATCAAGCCAAGCATATAATTATGATATGACAAAATGAAAGATGCAAGGCACAAAGTAAAGAGAGAGAATAAGAGTCAATGGATCAAACGTAAACAACGAGATTTGTTTCGAGATTCGAGCACCCAGCTCTACGTCCCCACCTTCACCTAGAAGGATTTCAAATCCACTAACTTGTCCACACAGGACTCCCACACAGGGAACCTCTGTTGGCCCGAAGGCCTTCCTCTCTAGTTTTGATGATAATTAACTCATGTAGTTATGTTTACTAATAATCTTGTGATTTTAAGTTTCAGATCATTTACCAAGATATTAGTTGGTGATTAGCTTCAACAAGGAGTTTAGAAACTTTTCATGGTGATTCCAGTGCCCGAGCATCAAGATCATACCTTTGCACTCGGTGGATCACGTTTGGGATCGAGTCGGCTTGAAGATTGAAGATCATCAAGAAGACTTAGGTATCCTAGTGTTTTAGTGTGTTTTAGATCCATATTGTAAAGCTTAGAATAGTTGATATGCTCAAGTGCGCAACACACTCGTTTTATGTTTGGATATTGGTTTTTCGGTTTTGATTTAACCAATATTTGTTTTTCATGAATAGTTGATCAAAACAAGTTTAACTGGTTTATGTATAGTAGATTCATTCTATACATCTTAACTTTTAAACAAACTTATTCTGACTTTCCTATTCATGTATTGAGAAAAATCAAAGTTTGATAAAATACATGTTTTGGTTTTTGATAAAAATGATAAGACACAAAAATAGTTCAAATTGCTTGATATTTGAGTTGAAATTTTTATCACATGTTTATATATTAATGCAAAATGTTAAAACTATTTTTGGAGATTTTTACAAGACTTAAAAGAATTTTTAGAAATATTTTTAACATGTGTTTCTGACCCAGAATAGTGGCTGACAGGCCAGGTCGGCCAACCGCAAGGTCGACCGCACGAAGGGCCGGTCGACCGTTTGCGGTCGACCGACGTGCACAGCCTTGTGCATGTCTGGCAGACATTGGGCCGGTCGACCGGACGGACGACCGGATCAGAGAGCTCTGCTCTCTGTATCTGGGGGTCGGCCGGGCGGTCGACCGGGATGGCCCAACGGTCATATTTATGACCGTTGGCGGTCGGCCGGGCCGGTCGACCGCAAGCCTGTCAGGCTGACAAATCAGCCTAACGGTTAGTTTTCTATTTGGGCTATAAATACCCCATCTCTTTGGGGATTTTGATAAGACTTTTGAAAAGAAAAATTCCAGTGTTTTTCTAGTGTTTAAAACAAGTTTTCAAAAGTGTTTTTGAGCTTTAAACTTCCAAATTTGGTTTTGTGTTTTATGGTTTGGGAAATCAAAGAAAATAGAAATTTGGGAGATTTGTTTTGTTCTTCAATTCTATCATTTACAAAGAGTTTCCCCAAGTATTTTTCTTTGAGTTTTTGTTTTCCAAACTCTAGTTTTTCCACACTTGAGCTATCACCTATCCTATTCTATAGGATCATTGTTTTGTGAAAAAAGAGAAGTTGTTTGTGGTTGAGATAGACCACCAAATTGTAAACCTCATTTGTTGGTTGCTCCCTCTTTGGTAGAGGTTGAGGTTGTTGTATTGGGTTGGTGTTTGCTCCCTCTTTGATAGAGGTGGAGATTGTTGTTTGCTCCCTCTTGTGTGAGGTGGAGCTTGGTGGTTTGTATCCCTCTTCGGTAGAGGTGATTGTGGTTGTTTGGCTACGGGCCTACCCCTCGGTTGTGAGGCGGTGTTTGAGAGAGGAGTTCGGTACTCCCTTGTTGTAAAAATCCTTCTCGGTGAAGGTTCCCTCGGTGGGAGTCCTCGGTGGATAAGATAGTGGATTAGAAATCCTTCTCGGTGAAGGCGGGGACGTAGAGCTACGGGCTCGAACCTCGAAACATATCTTTGTGTTTGTGTTTGATCCATTGTCTCTCTAACTCTCTCTCTTTACTTTGTGCAAAGCATCATTCATCATTCATATCATACATTGCTTGTGTTGTGCCTTGCATATATTCATATTGCCTATTCATCTTATATGCTTGGTTGTTTGTGTGTGCCTCACTTATACTTAACCACAAGAGCTTCATATAGCACCTCAACCCTTATCTAGGGGAATCAAGAGGAGTTAGTCCAGAGCCCTTCACGGGGAATTCGGCTACACTTGTTGGTTGTATTAAGTGTGTTGCAAAATTTGTTTTAGCTTCCGCATTTAGCGCATCTAGTTTCTAGATTAGCACAATCACCTATTCACCCCCCCTCTAGGTGGTTTTCAATTGGTATCAGAGCCTACGCTCCTGATACTTAGGCTTAACATCCTAGGAGTGAGATCCTTGTTTGCTAATCTTCATTTGCTTGTTTGCACACATATAGTTTGGACCCATGGACTTCATGACCCCACCTATGTTTGATGCTTCCAACATTCTTGTTTGAAAAACTAGGATGTCCATCTATTTACAAACCCTAGGATATAAGGTTCACCTTGCCATTACCAAGGAATCCTACCCTAGTGATAGCAAGCATATAGGGGCCAATACACAAGCCCTAGAGGCCATTAGAAGCACATTAAATAAAGAATATCTTATGCATGTTTCTAACCTTGATTCCGCCTTTGCAGTGTGAAACAAGTTGACCACAACCACCACCTCCGAGCTTCAATTGCCAATCCAACCGGAGGAATCTAGTGGAGAATCCGACTCACAATGCTACATGGTCCAAGGGAATGACTCCCTTGAGGTACAATCGGAAACTCAACTAGATAGTTTTGATTCTAATTCTTCATGTAATGAGAATATTGATCCCCATGCTTTGAATGAAGAACTTTCTATAGTTTGTGAAAAATTGATTGAAAAATATAATGTTTTGAAAAAGAAAAGTCTAGGAATTGAAAAAGAAAATAAAAGTTTGCATTCTAAACTTGACAAGGTTTTGCAAGAGAAGGTTGAGGTCTATAATGAAAGGGATTCATTGAGATCTCAACTAGACCTTGCTCTAAAAGAAAATAATTTTTTGAAAAATAAAAATAATTGTGAAAATATTTTGAAGAGAAATGAAAACTTGTCTTCAAAAGTTAGTTTTGTTTTAAAAGAAAATGACTCTTTGAAAATAAAGATTGCTTCTATTTCTAAGGATTTAGAAATTTGTTTAAAGAAAAATGAAGTTTTACAAAATAAGATAAATGCACATGTTTGCCATGCTAGGGTAGTTCCATCTAGCACACCCATTGCATGCCATACTTCTTCTTTGATTAACAATGATGTATCCATGCTTAAGAAAAGTGTTGATTGTTTGGGCTCCACTTTGAGCCAATGTGTAGTGGGTCATACACGTTTGGAAACTTTGTTTCAAAAGAAACAAGTTCCATCTTTTCATGCACACCCTCCACGGCATACACATGCTCCTCACGGACACCATCACACTATGTATGCTCATGTGTACACTTGTACACATTGTGGACGTAAGGGCCACCTTGCTAAATTTTGTTATGATCGTATACATGTTTCTAATTTAGCAAATAATTTTGTTTGGGTTAGAGAAGGGACTAACCCCCATGGACCCAAAAGGATATGGGTACCAAAGACCACCCCTCGTATTTTTGATGTAGGTGTGGGCTCTCACATGACGTGAGAGTAGCGGTACCTTGGAGTGGATGCGTTCCGGACTTCATAGAAATCATTTGGATGCATCACTTTCAAGGGATGTTTGGTGGAGATGACCACCTTGGTTTGGAGTACTAGAGAGGTGCCTTCATTGGTTTTGGTATCGAATCTCTAACTCCTTATTTATGTTTGCATGCTTTTCATGTTTATCATTTATAGCATGTTTTATTATTTTGAGATTATTATGAAAATGCCATGATTATTAGACCATTGACATGCATGTATAGCCTTTGAGACACCCATGTTTAAATAATGGACTATTATTTTGTGTTCTCACCGTTTGTTTAGCTATCATGTACATCATAGTTCTAATGACATGTGGATTTATATAATAATCATGTTTATGTTTATCATGTTGATTTTTATTTTGTTTTAATGCTTCATGATTTGATTACATGTTTGAATGTTAGTTTTCATTAAGACTAGGTGTATACTTGTACATATAGTGGGTCACAAATAAATCTATATATGTTTGTGCTTGAATGCTATTTGAACCCATTAGATGTGCTAGTATAGTCTAGTTTTGATGATCCATACATTTTAGACTTGTATTCCCATTCTTGAATTTGTTTTATGTTTATATATTTAACTTCATGTATATGTCTATTTTATCCAAACTATTGTTTATACATATACATCCTTTGAGCCATGTGCCTTCATGCATATATCTTTGTGGACTCGTTGTGTTTGGATATGTATGTATACCTTAGTTTGTATAAGACATACATATACCTTGAAGATTAAATAGTTTTTGATGATTTTCATGTTTTAAGGAATATTGAGCTTATTGACCATCCTTCATGATTATGATCTTCACATTGTATTTGTACACTCACATTTATTGTTTACTCTTGTGTTTATTTTCATGAGTCATATTTATGCTTAATTGATTATGAGTGTTGACTATTTTGTGAATTTCATGTTTATGAAAAATAATTTTTGTTTTATTCCTTACTTGAAGGATTTCGTACTAGTTTAAAAATTTTTCCATTTAACTAGTTCGTATTCTTCACTTTGGTAGAGTTTTTCAAACACACTTTATTTTCAAACCTATTTTTTTTGAAAACCCTACCATCTAAGGGCGGATGGATGGGAGATCATGCTCATGTATGCTTTACATTGAAATCATTTAAAACGTGAACTTGATTGGGAGGATAGGAATATGATGTATACACTTGATCATTATTGTTGTTTCAATTGGTATCATTGAAATTCTTTCAATTGGTATCAATATTGACATTTCTTGTATACTCATATATGTTTGTATGTATGTATACTTTCTATTCTAATGGTATCAATTTCTATTGGTATCTAATTTTTCATACATATATGTTTTATTTGTGCTTATTATATCCCTATATCTTGAGCACAAATTTTGTTTATGCTAAGCTTGAGCTCCATCTTTGTTTAAATTGATTCAATTTTCAATTGGTATCTTATTTCAAGCCTACGCATTGTTTTAGTTGGTATTTCATAAAGGGGGAGAAAATTCGATTTTCATATTTCAATTGATATTTGTATTTTCACTCCCTTACTTTATGATAGAAAATAAAAAATTTCAAATTGATATCATATACTTAAAAAGAAAATTACTCTCTTTTGATATCAAGATGTTTATGATTTCAATTGGTATCTCAAAATTGTGTTTAAAGAAAATACTCAAAAGTTTTGATTTGTATTGCCTATATGCAAGGAGAGCTTAACATCTCTTCTACATATAGATTCATGTTGAGTGTATCTTATATTGAGGAGCTTGACATCTCTTCTTTATGTGGTACACGTGTGTAGGGGGAGCTTCACATCTCCTCTTATGCATTGCATAGTATATGTTATGTGAATTAGGGCTTGTCATCCCTCTTTCATGTAATGTATCTATGTTGGGAAGCTTCACATCTTCCTCTTCATGAATGTATATAGCATATACCATTTATTTTTTGATCTATATTTACTTTCAATTGGTATCAAAATGCTATTTTGACATTTTTTCAATTGATATCCTAATTGATTGTTACCCATTTATTGATTCCTTGTTTTAGATAAAAAAAAGGGGAGAAAAATTTATTGTTTTGCTTTAGCTTTTACCCTTTATTGATGATTGTTTCTTTGTATTAAAAAGGGGGAGAAGATTTTGTTTTGTTTTGGTTTTTACCCCTCTGTTGATGATTGACAAAAAGGGGGAGAAAGATTTTGAGTTTAATTTAGTTTAATTTTAATTGGTATCTAAAGCATGTTTTGTTTTTGAACATTTCATTGGGTATTTAGAGCCTTTTACTGTTTATGCATGATTATGAGTCATTTATTGTTTATTTGTTTATGCATGAGTTAAGGGGGAGCTTCTTTGAAACTTAACTTTAATCCATGCATATATAACTCCATGAGTTTTGTCATCATCAAAAAGGGGGAGATTGTTGGCCCGGAGGCCTTCCTCTCTAGTTTTGATGATGATTAACTCATGTACTTATGTTTACTAATAATCTTGTGATTTTAAGTTTCAGATCATTTACCAAGATATTAGTTGGTGATTAGCTTCAACAAGGAGTTTAGAAACTTTTCATGGTGATTCCAGTGCCCGAGCATCAAGATCATACATTTGCACTCGGTGGATCACGTTTGGGATCGAGTCGGCTTGAAGATTGAAGATCATCAAGAAGACTTAGGTATCCTAGTGTTTTAGTATGTTTTAGATCCATATTGTAAAGCTTAGAATAGTTGATATGCTCAAGTGCACAACACACTCGTTTTATGTTTAGATATTGGTTTTTCGGTTTTGGTTTAACCAATATTTGTTTTTCATGAATAGTTGATCAAAACAAGTTTAACTGGTTTATGTATAGTAGATTCATTCTATACATGCATGTTTAACTTTTAAACAAACTTATTTTGACTTTCCTATTCATGCATTGAGAAAAATCAAAGTTTGATAAAATACATATTTTGGCTTTTGATAAAAATGATAAGACACAAAAATAGTTCAAATTGCTTGATATTTGAGTTGAAATTTTTATCACATGTTTATATATCAATGCAAAATGTTAAAACTATTTTTGGGGATTTTTACAAGACTTAAAAGAATTTTTAGAAATATTTTTAACATGTGTTTCTGACCCAGAATAGTGGCTGACAGGCCAGGTCGGCCGACCGCAAGGTCGACCGCACCAAGGGCCGGTCGACCGTTTGCAGTCGACCGACGTGCACAGCCTTGTGCACGTCTGGCAGACATTGGGCCGGTCGACCGGACGGACGACCGGACCAGAGAGCTCTGCTCTCTGTATCTGGGGGTCGGCCGGGCGGTCGACCGGGATGGCCCAACGGTCATATTTATGACCGTTGGCGGTCGGCCGAGCCGGTCGACCGCAAGCCTGTCAGGCTGACAAATCAGCCTAACGGCTAGTTTTCTGTTTGGGCTATAAATACCCCATCTCTTTGGGGATTTTGATAAGACTTTTGAAAAGAAAATTTCCAGTGTTTCTCTAGTGTTTAAAACAAATTTTCAAAAGTATTTTTGGGCTTTAAACTTTCAAATTTGGTTTTGTGTTTTAGGGTTTGAGAAAATCAAAGAAAATAGAAATTTGGGAGATTTGTTTTGTTCTTCAATTCAATCATTTACAAAGAGTTTTCCCAAGTATTTTTCTTTGAGTTTTTGTTTTCCAAACTCTAGTTTTTCCACACTTGAGCTATCACCTATCCTATTCTATAGGATCATTGTTTTGTGAAAAAAGAGAAGTTGTTTGTGGTTGAGATAGACCACCAAGTTGTAAACCCTCATTTGTTGGTTGCTCCCTCTTTGGTAGAGGTTGAGGTTGTTGTATTGGGCTGGTGTTTGCTCCCTCTTTGATAGAGGTGGAGATTGTTGTTTGCTCCCTCTTGTGTGAGGTGGAGCTTGGTGGTTTGTATCCCTCTTCGGTAGAGGTGATTGTGGTTGTTTGGCTACGGGCCTACCCCTCGGTTGTGAGGCGGTGTTTGAGAGAAGAGTTCGGTACTCCCTTATTGTAAAAATCCTTCTCGGTGAAGGTTCCCTCGGTGGGAGTCTCGGTGGACAAGATAGTGGATTAGAAATCCTTCTCGGTGAAGGCGGGGACGTAGAGCTACGGGCTCGAACCTCGAAACATATCTTTATGTTTGCGTTTGATCCATTGTCTCTCTAACTCTCTCTTTTCTTTGTGCAAAGCATCATTCATCATTCATATCATACATTGCTTGTGTTGTGCCTTGCATATATTCATATTGCCTATTCATCTTATATGCTTGGTTGTTTGTGTGTGCCTCACTTATACTTAACCACAAGAGCTTCATATAGCACCTCAACCCTTATCTAGGGGAATCAAGAGGAGTTAGTCCAGAGCCCTTCACGGGGAATTCGGCTACACTTGTTGGTTGTATTAAGTGTATTGCAAAATTTGTTTTAGCTTCCGCATTTAGCGCATCTAGTTTCTAGATTAGCACAATCACCTATTCACCCCCCCTCTAGGTGGTTTTCAACCTCCACCGAGGATTTGGGGCAATACAATCACAGGGAGTACACAACTCCTCTCTTTACAATCACAACCTCTCACTAGAGGCTAAGGCACAAAACCACCGATATCAATCACCTCACAACTTGAGGGATAAGCACAAAGCCAAATAAGGATCACCTCACAACTTGAGGGATACAACCCAATTGCACAACCTCCTCTACACTTAGAGGGAAAGGCACAAAGCCAAGCAATGAAAAGGGTTTTCAACTTGGTGATCAAAAGACCACAAACTAATTCTTTTCTCACAAACACAAAGATCCTATAGAGAGGATAGAATAATAAGCTCAAGTGTGAGAAACCCAAGGAATGGAAAATAAATTCTCAAAGAAAACCCTTGGGAAAAACTAGAAATAATGATGAAGAAGATAAACTAAAATCACTTTTCCCAAAATCACTTTTCTTTGATTTTCCAAACCTAGAAAAACACCAAACAGAATGTAAACTTTAGAGCCCAAAACTTCTTTTTGATTGCTGCAAAAACACTAGAGAGTAGAAAATTTTTAGCTCAAAAATTCTTAGAGAAAACCTCTCTCAAATGGGGTTTTTATAGCCTCTTAAAAAAAATAGCCGTTGGCAGCAAATATGGTCAGATTTGACTGTCCGATCGACCGGCCGGTCGACCGGCCAACGGTCTAAATTTGACCGTTAGCAACTGTCGGTCGACTGCCCGGTCGACCGCGCCTAGAACCAGAGAGCAACGGCTCTCTGGCCGGTCGACCGCCCGGTCGACCGGAGCAACCCGAGAGTGGGTTGCTTTCAGTCGGTCGACCGCTCGATCGACCGGTCCAAGGGGCAGGCTGCGTGCACATTTGTGTGCACGTCCGGTCGACCGCTCCGGTAAATCGGCTCCTAGTCCGGTCGACCGCCAGAGCCTGGCAGGCAGCAATTAGAGACTGAAAACTTGAGTTTTTAATATCCTGAAAAATCTCATAAATTCTCTAAAAAATCCACAAAAATAAGTTCAGTATAATACATTGAAATACAAACTTGTGTGAAAAATTTCAACACAAATTCTAAACTTTTTGAACCATTTTTGTGTTATGGAAATATTTTCGAAAACCAAAATCCGTATTTTTCTAAACTTGGATTTTTGAATTGAAAATACGTTTTGCCCAAAACTCATCCAAATACAAAAACATGATATGAAACAATATTTAAAGCATATGGTATATGGATATAATCGAATATACATATAAAGATATATATCAATGTTTTTGACTTTAAATCCGAAAATATGTTTTGTTAAAACACAAAACTCCAAACACATGAATAGGCATATCAAAATAAGTTTGTCTAAGAAGTTGAAGCATACATGTATATAGAATGAATCTAATATACATAAAACCAAATAAACTTGTTTTGATATAATATCTATTCATGAAAATCAAGATCGGTTAAACCAAAAACCGAAAACAAAAACCAAAACATGAAACGTGTGTTGTGAACTTGAGCATATCACACTATCTAGTCTTTACACATGGATCTAAAACATAAACTATACTATGTACCGAGGTCTTCTTGCAGAGCGCCGTCTCCAAGTCGACCCGATCCAAACCGTGATCCACCTAGCTTGACTCCAACAAGTGCTAGATATGACTTTGACGCTCGGGCTCTTGAATCACCATGTGAGAAGCTCCAAAACACCTTTGTTGAAGCTAATCACCTACTAATATCTTGATTAAGTATCTGAAACTAAACGTCACAAGATTATTAGTAACTATAACTACATGAGTTGATCATCATCAAAACTAGAGTGGAAGGCCTCTGGGCCAACAGAAACATGCAAGAGAGGTATTATTAACAGGATTTAATATTAAATAAATGTGAAGATGTAGTATGAAATATGCAATTTTCGAGACTAATCAGCTTGCTAGCTCCGTCTCTGACGTAGCATTGCTCATCGCGTCCTGCATGTCGCTGAGGTCACTGAACGGGTCGGAGGGGAGAAGAAATAGCATTGGTGGGTGTATTCATCAATTTTGGTGGGTGTATTTATCCAATTAATGGTTGAAATTTGTAATTTTTTATAACTTCAAGGGTATTTGAGTCTTTTATGTAGGGTTATAATTATCAATAAAATTTTTACAAATTTTGATAGGTACATTAATCACTTTTGTGGGTGCCAATATCCGCTCCTCTTATTTTCTAAATACCCTATTAAACTTTTCGGGTTTTTTTACAATACCCCCCTAAACTTCAATAATCCACAATGCCCCTCTAAACTATTCCCAAAAAATCGCAAAAACCCCGGCCATCAGTTAGCCATTTGGGAGGTGGCACGTGTTTTTCATGTGCATTTTAAATACAGTTTTATCCTTACCTAGCTCGTGTCTTGCACGAATTTTAATGTTTCAAGTTAAAAACTCAACATAGTCATCCACCCATCTACACTCTCTTTCTTCTTCCTCTTCTAGGGCACAACTGAACCCATTCATCTCCCTTTTTTTTCTTTGCAGATATACCCCAATGCAAACACCAACACCATTACAACATCATGTACATACTCACCATCATTTTATCGGAAAAACTTTTTTCCAAAACAAAATCACAAATAATAAAAATAATATAGATTATACTAATAATGGAGTCAAGTTCAACACCGGGATATTTGCATACCGGATAGTGGTACAACACACACTATTCTCAAATATAAAAAATACTTCTCTAATTTAAACTAATAAAAGCAATTATCAATGCAATATCAGATCTTGTAGAGTTGATTGAAGGGATTGTTAAAGCCGTCTTCATATTACTAAATGAAACAAAGTTTATCATAAAAAAATTCTTTATTTTCACCAAAGTCCAAAAGGAATTTGTTGAGTTTTAATGACATATATCTTCATGGATATGATACTTGGTCTACAACTGAAGAAAATATGAAGTATATGTATCTTACTACGTATGTATCAGGAAAGAAGTGCATACTAGAAAAATTATCAAAACTTTCTCCGAGATTGCATAACACATATTATAATGCCCCGATCCCACAGATACGGAGACGCTATGGTAACGTATATATGCCGAGCGGAAATACTCTCACGTATATACGTTAAGTCTCAGTACATGGAATATATACAAGGTACACAATAAGTCCAGCATTGACCTAGGTGGTTACCCACATCAGATGTGAACCTAGGCTCTGATACCACTATATAACGCCCCAATCCCGCAAGTACGAGGACGTTATGGCGACGTACATACGTACATGAGGGTATCTCCGCCCTGCGTATGTACGTCGCCATAACGTCCCCGTACTTAGGGATCGGGGTGTTACACATATATAAATATGATTGAGCCACATATGTTAGTTAAAGAAGATCTTTAGATGTTAACTCTATGGCATGACTGTTTAGGTCATCCTAATTCAATAATAATGCAAAAAATTATTGAAAATTCACATGGACATATATTAAAGGACCAGAAGATCCTTCAAACCAGAAAATTTTATGTGAGGCTTGTTCTCTTAGAAAATTAGGCACAAGACTATCACTAGCTAAAATTAAAACTAAATCACCTATATTTCTAGAACATACTCAAGGTGATATATGTGGGTCTATTCACCCACTGTGTGAACCATTTTGATACTTCATGGTATTGATAGATGCCTCTAGCAGATAGTATTTGTCTATTATCTACTTGCAATGTGGCATTTGTGAAATTTCTTACTCAGATAATTAGATTACGAGCACAATTTCTTGATTATACAATAAAAAAGTTAGACTTGATAATATTGGTGAGTTTACGTCTCAAGCTTTCAATGATTATTGTATGTCAATTGAGATTACTATTGAGCATCATGTTGCTCATGTAAATATACAAAATAGTTTGACTGATTCACTGATTAAGCGCATTCAGCTTATTGCTAGACCATTAATAATGAGAATAAAACTTTCTATTTATGTGTGGGGTCATGTAATTTTACATACTATGGCATATATTTGCATCAGACTAAGTGCATATTATAAATACTTTCCATTACAATTGGTATTTTCTCAAAAATAAAATATTTTGCATTATATGTACCAATTGCTTCACCACAACGTACAAAGATGGGTCTTCAAAAAAGATTGAGAATATATGTAGGATATTAATCTTTTTCTATCATAAGGTTCTTGAGCCTCAAACTGGTGATGTTTTTACAGCCTGTTTTACGTTGCCGTTTCAATGAGGCAATTTTTATTAGGGGGAGAGAAGAAATAATTGAAAAATGAGATTTCTCACACAAAATAATGTGAGTTAGAAGTGCAAAAGATTATACATTTATAAGAATAACAAATCAATTGTTGGATGTGTCCACTAATTAAAAAAGAGTAGCTAAATCATGCATACTAGCTAGAAATACTTCTGCTCAGATTAAAATCTCAAAAGGACAATTCGAAAATAAAGTCATTAATGAGTTTAAGACACGCCTAAAGCGTGATAAACTAATCGGTATCAAAGATAAAATTCTCAAAAAAAAGAGAGCAGATAAGCATAATGACCCTATATAGAGAAATGTATTTCAGAAGAAACATAAAATAAAACAAATCAAGATATAGAAAACCATGAAGGTATAGAAAATTATGAGATCTCAATTGATTATGTTAATATAGGAGAATTATAAAATCGAAGTGAGATGAAAAATATTGAGAAAATATTTTTCTATTCCGCAGCATGTGATATTTTTATTAAAAGTGAGGATCCTGAACTAAAATCTGTTGTTGAATGTCAAAATAAACATAATTGGATTAAATAGAAAGGCACTATACATGCTGAATTAAATTCACTCAATAAGCATAAAGTATTTGGAACTATTGTCCTCACGCCTAAAAACATGAGACATGTGGGATATAAATGAATTTGTGCGAAAATGCAATGAGAAAATAAGATTGTGAGGTACAAAGCTCGACTTGTTGCATAAGATTTTTCACAAAGATATGAAATTGATTATGAAAAATGTATTCTCTAATAATGAATGCAATTACATTTAGATGTTTAATCAGTCTAGCAGTTTCTGAAAATTTAGAAATGCGTCTTATGGTGTTGTTACATCTTACTTATCCAAATTACTTGATAGTGATTTTTATCTGAAAATACCTAAAGGACTGAAGATGCATAAAGCATCAGTTCAAAAACGAAAGAGTTATATTCGATTAAATTATAAAGATTGTTACATGGATTAAAGTAATCAGGATGTATGTGATATAATTGCTTAAGCGAAGATTAGTTAAAGGAAATATATGTGAATAATCCTATATGCCTATACGTTTTTATTAAGAAAATAACATCTGGATTTATTCTTATTTGCTGTATATGTTGATGATTTAAACATCATTGGGACCCATATTCTAAAAACAATGATGCACTTAAAGTAGGAATTTGAAATGAAAAATCTTAGAGAAATCAAATATTGTAATTATTTACAGATTGAGCACATTTAAAGTGAAATACTTTTGCATCAATCAAACTATAATGAAAACGTTTTAAAATGATTTATTATGAATAAAGCGATTCTTTTAAGTACTCTAATGGTTGTTAAATCATTAAATAAGGAAAATGATCCATTTTGCCCTCGCGAAAATAATGAAGAGGTTCTTGATCCTGAAATATTATATCTAAGTGCAGTTGGAGCTCTTGTGTATCTTGTGAGTTGTACCCGAACAGATATAACATTTGCTATTAATCTATTAGAATGATTTAACTCATCTCCTACACAGAGACAATGGAACAGAATTAAGCATGTATTTCATTATTTTGGAGGAGCAATTGATTTGTGTTTGTTTTATCCCAAAAGATCAAAACAAATGGATGCTACCTGTTGATCCACATAAATTCATATCTCAAACAGGATATGTATTCACATTTGGAGGTACAGTAATCTCTTTGCATTCACAAAAGTAGACATTTATTACCACTTCTTCTAATCTTGCTGAAGTCAATGCATTCATGAAGCATGTCAAAAATGTGTATAGCTGAGGTCTGTGACTCAACACATCCAAGCAACTTGTAGATTACCAGTCGATAGAGATTCAACAGTACTGTTTGAAGACAATGCTGCATGCGTCGCTCAAATGAAGGGAGGATACATAAAAAATGACCGAACCAAATATACACCCCAAAGTTTTTCACATTCAGCCAAAAGCTTGAAAAGGACAAGTAAATTAATATTCAATATATTCGATCAAGTAATAATATGGTAGATCACTTCACAAAGGCACTTTTCACTATAACTTTCAGAAAGCTTATTCATGATATTGGCAAGTGTCATTGTTGACACTCCGAAAAGACGAACTCCGAGGCAGCTCTGCAACCGGTTTGAACGATGTCTAAACTTGTCGACACTTCTAAAAAATAAGTCATAGGCAGGCTGAAGATCTGTTAATCCTTAATGGACAAACCAATGACTTGGGCCTCACTCTAGTGAAGCAAAAAGTGAACTAAGCATTTGTCTTCTGAAGAAGCCCAAAGAGGCCAACTCCTAGCTTCGCTGCATGCTTAGATTAGCTTCGCAGCAAGCTATCAGTAGCTCCGTTGTGGGTTCATTTCTTAGCTTTGCCTGAAGCTTTGCATAGCTCTGTTAAAGATCTCTCTTTTACCTTCGCTGCTAGATCAATGCCAGCTTCGCGGCTAACTCAGTAGCTCCGATGTGGGCATATCTTTTAGCTTCACATGAAGCTCTCTTTTTAACTCCGCTGCGAGCTCATATGGTCATTATTGACCATTCAAATCTCAGGACGAGATTAATGTGATTGATATCACATTTTAGGCGGTTAATTGCCATGATCTTTTTACTCCCGAATTGGTTAGAGAGGATTAAGGAAAATCCCTCAATTTGTTGGAGAGAATTAAGGAAAATCCTCCAATTTAGAGGAAATCAAGAGATTGTTTTAGATAACCCTGAGCCAGCTGGCTAATTAACTTCACCAGCATGTACTAGCTTCGTAGAAGCTATGTTTAGCTTCACAGCGAAGCTACTCTGGCTTCATATAACTTCGCTGGGAAGCTAAACTATGATGATTTTTAGGGAGCAGTTACACCCTATTCAGCCTATAAATAGCCCACTGCTAGGCATGCTCTAGGGGTGTTTTACTGGATTTTGGCTGGATTTTTAGGAGATATTTTTGCTGAAAATTCAGAAGAAGACTGATCTTCTTAGAGAGAGATTTCACATGAGATCGCTTTTTAGCTTTTGAGCTTTTCTCAGAGAACTTTTTTTCTCTTACAGGGTGCTAATACCCTTACGATCTTCCTTCTTCAAAGGGTTCTCGGAACCAGGCGATAAGAAAATCCTTAAGCAGAAGACTTGAAGAGTCAATCACTCGCATCGTCAACGAACAAAGTGATTGCGCGCTGACCAGACTTCCACCGGCACACTTTCTCATAAACTCTAGAAGAGGGTTCTTATAATTTTCTTTTATTACTTGTAAATCTCTTCGATTTTTGTAAGCTTTCCCAATTTCAGGTCAATGGAAACAGTCATCTACTAGATTTATGAAGAAGAACTATTCATGTCAACTTAAAGGGGAGCTTATGTGGTTGCACTTTTTTTTTTCTTAATATGATTTTATCCAACTGGGTTTTCCTGCTAAGATTTTTAATGATGTAACACAGAACGCATATGCAAGAATGTGTATTGTTTTTCTCTTCGTTATAGTTTTATCTCACTAGGTTTTTTTAGTAAAATTTTTAATGAGACATCATGAATGGTGAATATCCAAGGGAGAGTGTTATAAAGATATGGTTATCCACCTCCATCACCTCCAACCGTCACCTCTATCCACAGTAAATATGATAAATGGTTACTATGCAAATAGTGACTATATAATAACCCAAGGTTTCACTATAAATATGTCATTCATGTATTCATCTTATGCACTTGAAAAAAATACAAGAGTCTCCCATTCTCCACTCTCTTTCTCTCCAGAATATCAAAGGGAGAGTGTTATGAAGAGATGGTTATCCACCTCCATCACCTCCAACCCTTAACTCATATCTATAGAAAATATAATAGGTGGTTCCTATGTAAATAGTGACTGCATAGTAATTTAAAATTTCACTATAAATATGTCATTCATGTATTCATCTTATACACTTGAAAAAAATACAAGAGTCTCTCATTCTCCACGCTCTCTCTTAGCTTTGTATTTTTCAATTTTATAACAGTGTGACATTATTTAAAAAGTATAAATTCCATTGCCGGGATTTGAGCCCAAGTGACCCGGGTAAAAGCCAAGTACCTTAACCAAGCTGGACTACAATGGATTATATCAATGTGCACTTTATATCATATATTCAAATATGTATTTTCATACTTAGTACAGTTTAACAATTAGCACCATAATATCTTTATCCATATTCTGAAAGTAGAGGATACACATATCTTTTTGAGAGGATACATATATAAAGTCAAATTCGGATCAGTTATCATTTAGGCTCTTGATGTCCTAACTATGAACAATGACAAGAAAAGATGTCCAAGGGTTAAGGTGGCTAGGTGACTTTCTATGTCTAAAACTTCTAGCTTCTTAATTATGAATTTTGAAATAGAAAATAACCTTCATTAGATATCATATCTTATGTCTTACTTTCACTATATTTCTTTCTGCTACACTGTCATATAAAAATAAAAAAAATAAAAAAAGAGCTAAAAAGTCATTTTATAGATAAAAACTCACAGCTAAATGAAGAAAATTAATCTCGAATGTTTTATATTTAATTTAAAAAAATCTTAGTAACTTTTTAAAATCAATAAAAATATTAGCATATTATTTAGACTATTATAGAAGATAAGCAATATAGATAAGTAAATGTTACTTTTAACTAAAAATACACAACTTAACAAACAAAATGTTAATTGTCCAAAATAGACATATAAATATTTATTGACAGTCATAATAATATATTGATATTTTGGAATAAATCATCTCAGAGTTAGAATTTTATTAATTATCTTTTTTATATCTTATTCCTTTTTTGATAAACATATGATAATTATCAGCCTATAATACTTTCTTGTCTTTTTTATATGTGTTATCTCATGCTTAAATTTATATAGTTATTAAGTAACACCAATTTTCTTATTACCTTGTAGTAAAGAAAAATTACAATTTTTTACAAAAATAATACAATGTTCATACTAAAAACTATGAGTATTGAATAATATTAATTAACATAAGTGTATAATTATATTTCATTATTAATTTTTCTCAAGAAAAATATTTCATTATTAATCTTTATTTTTCCCTTACGTGCATGGCACGGGCCAGTATACTAGATTTCTCAAAAGAAAAGAAAAGTCTGAGAGAAAACAACCTAAATTGTTGTCGAAGGCCAGTCTGGAATGTAATACCCCCCGTTTCCGGAATACGTACTTAGTTGCGTATTCAGCTTTTCGATCGTATTTTTCGATTTACTTCCCGTATTTGACCAATTTCAATTTCAAATATCATTTTCTAAAATATTAGATTTTATGAGAATTTCTGGAATTTTCTAGAATTTAAATGAATTTCTCCAAACCGGTGTCGACCAGTGCCGCTGATCGATTCCCGAATTTTTATCTTACAAACTGTTTAGAAATTCTAGAAGATTCTTTAGACATTTCTGCCTAGAATAATACCCCTTACTTAAATACTTTTTCTGAAGATTTGACGAATTTATGCAAATTCTGCCGGAGTCGGTAGAAGACTTCTTCCAGTATTTTTTATTTCACAAACAGTTAGGAATTTCTAGAAAGTCCTTTAGATTTTATTTCTTAGAATCGTATTTCTTATCCATATACTTTTTCTGAGAATTTTATGAATTTATGAAAATTCTTTCGGAGTCGGTAGGTAACTGATTCCGGGATTTTTAGTTTTAAAACTATAAAGTATTTCTTCAAACGGATTTCACTATAGGTCTTCATATATTATTATTGATTTTTGGTAAAATTTACGAGTCGTTCCGAGATACTTGAATTTCGGACGATTTCGGTATTTTCCGAAATGTTTTCCCCGCATTCTTGACTTGAACCTAGGAATCCGTGTTTCCGGTATTTTCATTTTCCAAGACCAAGAAAATCTCTTCATTTATCAATTCTTTTCTTTTTTCCTTTTCCTATTTTCTTTTCCTTCCTTCACAACCACAAAAAATTCCATTTTCCAAATTTCCATTTTCTTCCAAAATTCCATCTCCACACATTCTCACCAACCCCCCTCATTTAATACTTCTCTCTCTCTCTTTCTCATGGCCGGCCACCATTGGCCAAGGGAGACACCTCATCTCCCTATTTTGCACAAAACCCCTCTCAATTTCTTTATTTGCATTCCCTTTACAAAAATCAAAACCTATATAAATCCTTTCCTTTACAAATCTTTTCTCTTTTCTTCACTTCACCAAGAGATTAGCCTTCACCATTTTCTTCTCCATCTCAAACCCTAACTCCAAAACACCACAAGGTCTTCATCTCCTTTTCAAGCAACGACTGCTTTTGGATTGTGATCGTCCGTAGTATCGCCGTGGAATCATTGGTGATATTTATCGACACGATCTTTTCGGAACTCGTCAAGCCTCGATTTAACCGTTCAAAGTGAGTATCTTTACTCACCAAGACTAGACAACTTCCTTGTTTACTTGTGTTGATCATTCATGTACACTGGTGCCATAAAAATCATATTTTTAGACATCAAACAATCACCATAAAATCTGTTCTGTATCCTGTTTTCCCAGAATTAGTCGACTTGACCTAGAGACTAGTCGACTAACCATTTGTTCTGAAACGTGACTTTTTCTGATTTCACAGTTTTAGTCGACTAAACCATATTACCAGTCGACTAGACCCCCCTAGTCGACTACATTTTTAGCCTAGTCGACTAATTTTTCCTTGGACCAGAAAACACCAACTCTCGGTCCCAGTCGACTTAGCCTAGATATTAGTCGACTTGAGACCCCTAGTCGACTACTATTTTCACCTAGTCGACTAATATTTCCTGGAATAAATCCTAACTTTCTGTATCACAGTTTTAGTCGACTTAGCCCCACTATTAGTCGACTTAGGTATCTGTTAGTCGACTATACATTTCACTCTAGTCGACTAACTTTCCTGAAACAGAAACCCAACTCTCTGTTTCCCAGTTTTAGTCGACTAATTCAGACTGTTAGTCGACTTAAGACCCCTATTAGTCGACTAACCCTTCCACCTAGTCGACTAATTCTGACTGTTTGACTTGGTTGATTCTATTCTGAATTTGGATCTTATTGTTGATACACGTGTGGCATATTATTCTTATTCTTGCTTCTTAACTGGTACTACATGATATGTTACTTGATAGACATTATCTCATACTGTTTCATGACTTGTTATTACATATCATAGCTCCATAACTTGTTAAAATGTGAATATCACCACTTATCATGCCATCACTTGAACCAAGCATGATACACTTGACTTTTGTATAAAATGGACCAACTTACACATGGGTCGGGGGTAAACATGCGGATATCGATATGTGTTCGTGTTTACAGTGGTTTTTAGGAATGTTGTGCAACTCATGTTCCGGTCTGACCTGTGGGCCTCCAGGGGACCGAGGGAGTGCTTGCTCCCTCTATTACTGGTACCATCATGATAAGGGCATACATAAGTCCCTCCTGAATGGCCTAGCGGCTGGCTTCCGTCACCAAGCAACGGAACAATCCTGGACCGTTATCCCGGGCATGTACGGGATCCACTGTAAACATAGTTCGTCGATACAACCGCTGATTTCTAATAACAACCTTGTTTTACTAGGATATGGATCTATGTGCCCTGAGACGCTGGGTCACATAGCTAGATATCACAGTAAGATAAGTAATAATAATAAGACGTTAACTGTAGATTTATTGTATTAGAACTTTGTCTCTCCATGCTTTTCATACTTGTTAGTTGATATTCCTTATATTGTTCCATCTTACTTATTCATGTATCTTAGCCACTTGGCTATAGTTGTTTATTGTTTATATGTCTTGATTCCTTGGATTTGCATATTCAGATTCAGAGGCTTGGACCGAAGTGGAACCGTCCACAGAGGATCGAGCCTATCTTAGTGGGCAGGCCGACTAGCCCCAACCCCCCTCGTGCCAGACTCTTCCTTTTGACTCACGGGATCTCCATCCATCACGTGAGCATTTTGATGTATATATTGTATATTATTCTTTTGGACTTGGATATGATAAAAGACACTTGTAAAGTGTATTACTTTATCATAGTTTGTATAACTTTGTACTCGTATCTTGTAAGTTGGCATATGAATGTACCACGCTTTGTGTTGTACTCTGATTCTTATTGTACTTTTATGCTTAGCGTATATATGTGGGGGCATCTTCTGACCTATGTATATACGTCGCAGTGACGTCCCCGTATCCGTGGAATCGGGGCGTTACAGGTTGGTATCAGAGCTTAGGCTCTCACACCTAAAGTACAATCAAGCAGCAAATTTTAGTAATTTGCTAATGCCAACTACAATGTACAAAGTTATTGAGTCCTTCTTGATTCCTTCCTTAATTCATTCCCTTGTGTCCTAAACTCCTTCCATTTGTTTCCAATTCCAGCTATCTTTTCCTAATTCGGTATGGAACGAAGGTCGGGTCGTAACAACATTGGGCAAGTGCCGAATGGACCCACGGGAGGAGAGAATACCGATGTCCTGAGAGTCATTCAGGCTATGATGGAGAACCAGCAGCAACAGACCGAGCTCCTCAGGCAGGAGTTGGCAGCTCCTAAGGAGCAGAGGCCGGGAAATGTCTCGGACTTCAGAAGACTGCAGCCTACTATATTCACGGGAGCGAGAAACCATTGGAGGCTGAGCAATGGTTGACGGACACTACAGATCTGCTGAACGCCGCCCGTGTTCCAAAGGAGAACCAAGTTGAGGTCGTCAAGATTCAGCTGAAAGACATAGCTCGAACTTGGTGGCTCGCAGAGGAGGCTAGACTGGAGAAGCCCGTCACTTGGGACGCCTTCTCCAAGAGTTTTTACAGCCGATTCTTCCCTGCTACTGCTCAGAAAGATATGGAGGAGCAATTCATCAGACTCCAGCAGTGGAACAAGTCCGTGGACGAGTATGCCGCGGAGTTTCTTAGACTGAGTCGTTTTGCCCCGTACATGGTGACAGATGAAGAGAAGCGGGCAAGCAGATTTCAGCAGGGTCTACAGATGGACATTCAGATGTTCCTAATGCCCCAGCAGTTGAAGACTTACTCGGAGGTTCTTACCATCGCTCGAGAGGTGGAGCGTGGGTTACAGAAGAAGCAAGAGAACCAGGCCTTGAAGAGGCCGTTTGTACCAATGGGGAGAGGAGGCCCATACAGAGCAGCAAAGGTCCAGATGAGGCAACCTTTCAGGCCAGCCCCTTACCAGACGGCCCAACCTATTGCCTTCTGCAACTATTGTCAGAAACCAGGGCACACTCGACCAAATTGCCGGAGGGCAAATGGGCTGTGCTTGGTGTGTGGATCCAGAGACCATTCCATAGAGGCTTGTCCACACAGGAGAGTGGGGATAACCGGTCAAGCAGTGCCAGCACTTCAAGGACCGAATGGACAGAGGGTACTACCAGGGCCACTTGGGCAGAGGAACCAGGGACCGGTGATGAGGAGAGCACTACCCCTTCCTCCACAGCATGTTGTTCGCCCAGTCCAGAGAGGAGGCAGGACTGCAACAGGGCGTGGCAGAGGTCAGGCTTATACTCTGACAGCAGAGGAGGCTGAGGCTTCAGAGGAGGTGATAACAGGTAACATCAGAGTTCATTCAATACCTGTTCTCGCTCTCTTCGATTCAGGAGCATCCCACTGTTATATCTCAGAGATTTTGTGGCTTTACATTCTATACCTGTTAGGTTATTAGACCACAAATGGGAGATAAGTACAGGAAATGGGGTAGTCATATCTTCTAGAGTTTGTACTGATTGTCCAGTAGAATTATGTGACAAGACTTTGGCCATAGATATGCTCGTACTAGACACCAAAGGTACGACGTAATCTTAGGCATGACTTGGCTCAGTCAGTACTATGCAGTGATTGACTGTAGGGAGAGGAAGATTAATTTCAGAATTCCCCTTCAACCTGAATTCCAGTTTAGTGGAGAAGTGAAGTCCACTAGGGGAAAGACTCAGATGATTACTTCGGAGGTTCAGAAGCAGAAGGTACCGGTGTGGGATGAATTCCCAGAGGTGTTTGCTGAGATTTCAGGACTGCCACCGGAGAGGATGATTGAGTTCTCCATTGATACAGTTCCAGGAGCAGCTCCTATATCCAAGGCTCCGTACAGGATGGCACCGACGGAGTTAGAGATTCTGAAGAAGCAGCTGCAGGAATACTCAGACAAGGGATTGATTCGGCCGAGTACTTCACCATGGGGAGCTCCAGTTCTATTGGCCAACAAGAAGGATGGTGGTAAGAGACTTTGTATTGATTATAGGGAATTGAACAAGGTCACCATCAAGAACAAGTATCCCTTACCCAGGATCGATGATCTATTTGATCAGCTTCATGGAGCCCGTGTGTTCTCTAAATTGGATTTACAGTCGGGTTACCATCAGCTAAGGGTGAAGAAGGAGGATATTCTGAAGACGGCATTCAGGACCCGTTATGGCCACTATGAGTTTCTAGTAATGCCTTTCGGAGTTACCAATGCCCCTGCAGTTTTCATGGACTTGATGAACCGAGTGTTCTCGCCCTACTTGGATCAGTTTGTTGTTGTTTTCATAGACGACATCTTGATCTATTCAAAGAATAACAAGGAGCATGCAGAACACTTGAGGATTGTGTTGCAGACTCTCCAGCAGGAGCAGCTTCATGCCAAGAGGAGCAAGTGTGATTTCTGGTTGGACAGTATAGCCTTTCTTGGGCACATTGTTTCAGCAGAAGGAATTTCAGTTGATCCTAGCAAAGTCCAGGCAGTGAAGGATTGGCCAGTTCCGAGGACGGTGACTGAGATTAAGAGTTTTCTTGGACTAGCCGGATATTACAGACGCTTTGTCCAGGATTTCTCTAGGATTGCAGCCCCGTTAACCAGGCTCACCAGAAAAGGAGAAAGGTACATATGGACTGAGGAATGTGATGCAGCATTTGACCAGTTAAAGTAGAGACTCATTTCGGCTCCAATCTTGAAGACTCCCTCAGGAAGAGGAGGGATGGTCATCTACAGTGATGCATCAGGAAAGGCCTGGGATGTGTACTTATGCAACATGATCATGTTATAGCATATGCATCTAGGCAACTGAAGACTCATGAGCGGAATTACCCAACTCATGACTTGGAACTAGCAGCTGTGATCTTTGCCTTGAAGATTTGGAGGCATTATCTTCTGGGAGATAAGGTGTTGATATATACAGATCACAAGAGCCTCAAGTATATCTTCTCACAGAAAGAGTTGAACATGAGGCAGAGGCGGTGGTTGGAGCTTATGGCAGACTATGATATTGACTTGCAATATCATCCAGGCAAGGTCAATACAGTTCCAGATGCACTGAGCAGGATGCCAGAGAATAGAGTGCTTGTCCAGCTCACTCAGCAGAAGGAGTTAATTCAGGACTTCATCAGATTGGACTTGATGGTAGTTCGAGGAGGTGACAAGGCAGGGCAGCTCATGGCTTTACAGATCCAGTCATCATTGATTGATGAGATCAAGGAAGCTCAGAAGGAGGACCCCAGATTACAGATATTTCGAGCTCAGGTGGAGGCTGGATTAAGGACTGATATCTGTATCCATCCAGATGGTGCTTTGTATTTTGAAGCAGGCTTTGTGTTTGTAACGCCCCGATCCCGCAGGTACGGGGACGTTATGGCGACGTACATACGCAGGGCGGAAAACCCTCACGTACGTACGCTAAGCCTCAGTACAATAAATAACCTCCATAATTACCTGGGATCCAGCATGAGATAAGTACAAGAATACCTGTAGAAAGAGGTCAACGATCATAACAGATATGAAAAATGGGGACAAATAAGATAACAGAAATAAATAACCAAGGTACCCATGAATAGCCCCGATGAAGAATCTACTATGTGGCTCCAAAGCACTCTCTGCTATAACGGTAACTCGGATCTCCAAATCTGGGCACGCAAACCCAGGGTCGTCAGAAAGCGACCTAGTGAGTGGTAAAATGAAGGAGACAGTAATATATATATATACAATAGTAATACAAGCACGATACTAATAGATATAATACATAATGTGGGACTAGTGATACCATATAATAAGGATATAATAAGCAGTAGAAATATAAACATATAAGCAGTAGAAATATATAAACAGGTCATCTTTTATTACCATCACTATCTAGCCGGTTATTATCGGGTCATGTCTATAGTCGTGTCCAGTCTATAGAATAAATGTTGTGGTCTAGTGGTGACGTGATAGAAGTGAATATGCAGATAGGCATATGCAATATGAACATGCAGGTGGGCATATGCAATATAACCATACGACGGTGTTGGGCATATACAGTAATGATGTCTGCTATACAGAAAACAGAATATATGTAGTGTAAAACATGCTTAGTATGCCATCACAGGAAATAGAACACGTACCAGGTAAAGGAACAAGTATACATGTAACATGAAAACAGATAAATGATCAGGAACAGTAACAAGTACAACTAAACATGTATCAGGCAGGTCATGTCATTTATACAATAGTAGCGATCAGTACCACCTGGTATTTTAATTACTCTCTTCCAGTGTCCCATACCACTGGCAGTTCATACTGGAGCCCGCACTCCAGTCGAACCCATCCGGACATGGCCTACGGGTACCATTATCCAAACGAGAGAGTGACCAAATAACAAGTGTTCCCGACGTCACTATTGTGTATACTGATTTATTATGTTAATTGGAAACCCATGGTCGAGGAGTTCTTATCGGGTGGATGTATCCCGTGCATACCCGGGATCACGGCCTTAAACGGACCCCTGGTAACTAAGACCAGGGCCCTCCGCTAGGAGGGGAGCACGAATCAAGTAACGGGAGCTCATGGAGCTATTGGTAGGCAGCACCTACCGTCCCCTGCAGTGGGACTAACAATATGGATCCAGTACATCACCCGATAAGATCTAATCAACCGTCAAGTCTCCCCCATACCCAAGTTAGCTTTCTGATCTGATATGTCAAGTATACAATGTGACAAGAACAACTACTGTACATGATACGGGTAACATGATAACTGGACCTGAGCTCTGTTGATAGCGTAGAACAATATAACGGGAATCAGGAACAATATAACATGAACAAGATATCATGAACAATATACCGGGAAACGGGAACAATAGATGTGAAAGTCCACATATAGCATATCAACAGCTCTCATGTCCAGTATCGAGAATATCCATATCAATAACTGGAAACAATCATATAACATGAATAGGGTAACATGGAACAATAATCGGTATAATATGCACAGTGAGTCATATGACAAGAAGATAGAAACAATACAAGTATGGACACTCGTGTGGCAAACATATGTAACAATACTGTCTGTATAACATGTATCCGTGAAGTGGTGCATGTATCTATATCGGTGGGACATGACTACGACATAAGAGTGTGACGGGTCATAGTATCGGTGCAACATATGTACATGTCATAACAATGGTCAGTGTCCAATATCATGTATAGTGAACTCCAGTATCCGTGTAATGATGATAACCGTAATATGACATGCCGTACTTATCCGTGTAATAGTGGGACATAGTTTGTGTAGCCATAATCCGTGTAACCTGCATAAACGGTATCTAGCATGTACGTCTAGTGACCGTGTAGTGTCATAGCCTACCGTGAATCATATACATGTGACGATAGTTAGCTAACTATGAGTTACTGTGAGTTACTACATGAAGTAATAGTATCTACTAATATGATGACCTAGTGGTCCGTGGTCAGTGGCGGTGCAGGTATGATATCTGTATCCTAGTTTTCTATGTCTGTATGTGTTGTTACTATAACGACCTCATCTTGAGTCAGGGAATACCTTACAATCTTCTAGGTTATACCTAATTCAATGATCGTCCAATCATGACCAGTGAATAATTAATATTTAACGTCTTTTATCCATAATCATGATATAACAAGCAATGTAACTAAATATGATAAAATATAATTTCTAAAAAGAAAACACTCACAAATTGCCCATAGGGCTGAAGCTCTCTTTCCCACGATCGTAACGGATCCAGAATCGTCCGAATCGGAGTCCGGATGCTCCAGTTATCGCCAGAACACTAAATCATTCAAAAAGGGTTAATTATGTAAATAAAAATATTTAAAACGCAAATACTGAAATGTATCAGGGGGTTTTCTATAAACTTACCTTTATTGGGTTTCGGATGCGGGTTTGGGCTCATAACGGGTCGGGTCCAGATCCACAATCCAAACCCGTTTAACTTAAATCAAATGGGTACGGGTTATCGGGTTATTGGTTTCAGAAGCAACCCAATAGGGTTATTGGGTTCGGGTTCCACCCGAACCCAATAATCACAACAGCAGCAGCAGCAGCCTTTGCTGCTGCTGCGCTGCTCGCGCACAGGCCGGCCAGCACCCGCTGGCCGGCGACGAGGGAGGCCCGTCGGCGGCGGTCCCGGCCGCCGGCGGCGCGACCGTATGCCTGGCCGGGAGAGCGAAGGTGAGAGAGTGAGGAGGAGAGAGAGAGGCTTAACACAGAGAGAGAAGGGGATATGGAGAGAAAACAGGGCAACTATGCTGCCCTGTGCCCGCGCGGCCACACGGCCGGCGGCGGCGACCGGCGGCGGAGCTAAGCCGCCGGGGTGGCCAGGTCTCGCGTACAGCGAAGGAGAGAAGGAGAGGAGAGGGGCTCCGTTGGGCTCGGGCTGGTGGCTGGGTGCGGCTCAGGACTGGATTCATGGGGTGAGGGAGAGTAATTAGAGAGAGAGAGAGCTAATGAGAGAGGTAATTAGAGAGAGAGAGTGAGATTGGTGTTTATAAAGAAAAGGGAGAGAGAGATATGGCGGTGATGGAAGGCGGTGGAGAGTCGGTGGGGGAAGTCTCCAGAAGAGGGAAGAAAGGAGAAGAAAAGAAAGGAAAAAGAAATATAAAAAAATAATATTTAATTATTATTATATTGGTCCAATATTCGGACAGCTCCGAACGGTGCCCAAAAATTACAGAAAATAGAGAATATTACGCTGAGACGTAATATGAAAACGGTTTATAGAAACTCGATCCGGTTTGCAAATTAAAAATCTCGGAGTGTCTCGTCGATACGGGCGACACCGTTTGGCCCGATTTTCGATAAATTCAGAAAAATCCCCAAAAATACCTAAGGTAGATAAGACTATTCTAAGACACATGGTGAAAGCGGATTCTAAAAATACAACACCATTTGTGAAAGAAAAATCGAAAGGCCGGTTATCGGTATCGGTCGACACCGACTACGAAGTTTTCCAAAATAATCCAGGAAAATTCCAGAAAATCCTGAAAAATCTCAAATAGTAGGAAATGATTTTTGAAGCTGAAATCGGCTCAACAGGACTACCAAGGAGGTCAAATCAATTTTTGTACGTCGTACCGCGTACCGATACGGTGATACGTACACCGGGGAGCAGGGGGTTACATTTCTCCCCACCTTACAAAAATTGCGCCCTCGCAATTTCTATTCAGGTGTGAGAACAAGATTTTCAACCCCAAAGCCTAAAGGTGACAGGTCCACGACACTTCTGCTGCGCACTCTGATAGCTATAAGGAACTCGGACAGCGAAGTATGATAATGAACAAATCCAACCGGATGGGAAGCAAGACGATGTAAAGCAGATGAGAAGGAAATCGGATGTTGTGGTTGACAACTGGAAGGAAGGAACACAAACGAGTCAAGGAATGAATTGTCATGGTCAAGGTATTCTTGTACTCGCTGCTGGAATCTGAATCTCATTGTACTATTGGCAAGAGCCCGAGGATTGACCCAGATGGTTACCCACACCAGGTGTGAACCTAAGCTCTGATACCACTATGTAACACCCCGATCCCGCAGGTACGGGGACGTTATGGCGACGTACATACGCAGGGCGGAAAACCCTCACGTACGTACGCTAAGCCTCAGTACAATAAATAACCTCCATAATTACCTGGGATCCAGCATGAGATAAGTACAAGAATACCTGTAGAAAGAGGTCAACGATCATAACAGATATGAAAAATGGGGACAAATAAGATAACAGAAATAAATAACCAAGGTACCCATGAATAGCCCGATGAAGAATCTACTATGTGGCTCCAAAGCACTCTCTGCTATAACGGTAACTCGGATCTCCAAATCTGGGCACGCAAACCCAGGGTCGTCAGAAAGCGACCTAGTGAGTGGTAAAATGAAGGAGACAGATACTGAAATGTATCAGGGGGTTTTCTATAAACTTACCTTTATTGGGTTTCGGATGCGGGTTTGGGCTCATAACGGGTCGGGTCCAGATCCACAATCCAAACCCGTTTAACTTAAATCAAATGGGTACGGGTTATCGGGTTATTGGGTTTCAGAAGCAACCCAATAGGGTTATTGGGTTCGGGTTCCACCCGAACCCAATAATCACAACAGTAGCAGCAGCAGCCTTTGCTGCTGCTGCGCTGCTCGCGCACAGGCCGGCCAGCACCCGCTGGCCGGCGACGAGGGAGGCCCGTCGGCGGCGGTCCCGGCCGCCGGCGGCGCGACCGTATGCCTGGCCGGGAGAGCGAAGGTGAGAGAGTGAGGAGGAGAGAGAGAGGCTTAACACAGAGAGAGAAGGGGATATGGAGAGAAAACAGGGCAACTATGCTGCCCTGTGCCCGCGCGGCCACACGGCCGGCGGCGGCGACCGGCGGCGGAGCTAAGCCGCCGGGGTGGCCAGGTCTCGCGTACAGCGAAGGAGAGAAGGAGAGGAGAGGGGCTCCGTTGGGCTCGGGCTGGTGGCTGGGTGCGGCTCAGGACTGGATTCATGGGTGAGGGAGAGTAATTAGAGAGAGAGAGAGCTAATGAGAGAGGTAATTAGAGAGAGAGAGAGCTAATGAGAGAGGTAATTAGAGAGAGAGAGAGAGAGAGATTGGTGTTTATAAAGAAAAGGGAGAGAGAGATATGGCGGTGATGGAAGGCGGTGGAGAGTCGGTGGGGGAAGTCTCCAGAAGAGGGAAGAAAGGAGAAGAAAAGAAAGGAAAAAGAAATATAAAAAAATAATATTTAATTATTATTATATTGGTCCAATATTCGGACAGCTCCGAACGGTGCCCAAAAATTACAGAAAATAGAGAATATTACGCTGAGACGTAATATGAAAACGGTTTATAGAAACTCGATCCGATTTGCAAATTAAAAATCTCGGAGTGTCTCGTCGATACGGGCGACACCGGTTTGGCCCGATTTTCGATAAATTCAGAAAAATCCCCAAAATACCCTAAGGTAGATAAGACTATTCTAAGACACATGGTGAAAGCGGATTCTAAAAATACAACACCATTTGTGAAAGAAAAATCAAAAGGCCGGTTATCGGTATCGGTCGACACCGACTACGAAGTTTTCCAAAATAATCCAGGAAAATTCCAGAAAATCCTGAAAAATCTCAAATAGTAGGAAATGATTTTTGAAGCTGAAATCGGCTCAACAGGACTACCAAGGAGGTCAAATCAATTTTTGTACGTCGTACCGCGTACCGATACGGTGATACGTACACCGGGAGCAGGGGGTTACAGTGTTCCCCAAGGAGAAGTCAGACAGAAGATTTTGAAGGAAGCACACAGTTCAGCTTATTCCATACACCCGGGGGGAACCAAGATGTATCAGGACTTGAAGAAGCATTTTTGGTGGAATGCCATGAAGAGGGAGATAGCTCAGTTTGTAGCTAAGTGCCTGGTGTGCCAGCAGATAAAGATAGAGCATCAGAGATCAGCCGGACTTCTACATCCCTTGCCAATACCCGAATGGAAGTGGGAGCACATCACTATGGACTTTGTCACGGCATTACCTCGTAGTCAAAGGGTAATAATGCTGTGTGGTAATCATTGATCGCCTCACCAAGGCAGCTCACTTCATACCATTCAGTGTGGTCAGTCAACGGAGGTTCTAGCAGACAAGTACATGAAGGAGATAGTTCGTCTGCATGGAGTTCCAGTGAGTTATTGTTTCAGATAGAGATACCAGATTCAGATCTCATTTCTGGGAGAGTCTCCAAGAGAGTCTGGGAACTCGTCTGAAGTTCAGTACATCTTATCATCCTCAGACAGACGGACAATCAGAGAGGACCATCCAGATTCTCGAAGATATGCTTAGAGCCTGCATAATTGAGTTCAAGGGTTCATGGGAAGATCATCTTCACTTGGCTGAGTTTTCTTATAACAACAGTTATCAGGCAAGTATTAAGATGGCACCCTTTTGAGGCATTGTATGGGAGGAAATGTAGGTCACCGATTTGTTGGGATGAAGTCGGTGAGAGGAGTCTTTTGGGGCCTGAGATCCTAATGCAGACAACAGAGAAAGTCAGGATTATCAGAGATCATCTCAGGGCAGCTCAGAGCAGACAGAAGAGTTGGGCAGACACACGGAGAAGGCCATTGGAGTTCCAGGCAGGAGATCATGTATTCTTGAGGATATCACCTACCAGGGAATCATCCGGTTTGGTGTTCGTGGAAAGCTGAGTCCAAGATATATCGGCCCATTCGAGATTTTGGAGCGAGTGGAGATGTGTCTTACAGATTGGCATTGCCGCCTTCTTTGGACGGAGTGCACAATGTTTTCCACGTATCTCAGTTGAGGAGGTATGTAAAGGATGATAGCCATATTCTGGATCACTCCGAACTAGAGCTACAGCCAGATTTATCATATCAGGAGCAGCCGATGGCCATATTGGATAGAAGTGTGAAGAACACTGAAGAACAAAGCCATTCCATTAGTATTGGTGTCTGGAACAGGCATGCACCAGGGGAGGCCACTTGGGAACGAGAGGACGTTATCCGAGAGCGTTATCCTCAACTCTTCACATCTTGATGGTAAGACCCTTTCCTTCTATTCTTCTCAACTGTTATTTCCTATCTTATCCTTCTCTATATCTGTACCTTTCCTGTTACCTTTCACTTTACGAAATTTCGAGGACGAAATTTTTGTAAGGTGGGTGGATTGTAAACCCCGTTTCCGGAATACGTACTTAGTTGCGTATTCAGCTTTTCGATCGTATTTTTCGATTTACTTCCCGTATTTGACCAATTTCAATTCAAATATCATTTTCTAAAATATTAGATTTTATGAGAATTTCTGGAATTTTCTAGATTTAAATGAATTTCTCCAAACGGTGTCGACCAGTGCCGCTGATCGATTCCCGAATTTTTATCTTACAAACTGTTTAGAAATTCTAGAAGATTCTTAGACATTTCTGCCTAGAATAATACCCCTTACTTAAATACTTTTTCTGAAGATTTTACGAATTTATGCAAATTCTGCCGGAGTCGGTAGAAGACTTCTTCCAGTATTTTTTATTTCACAAACAGTTAGGAATTTCTAGAAAGTCTTTAGATTTTATTTCTTAGAATCGTATTTCTTATCCATATACTTTTTCTGAGAATTTTATGAATTTATGAAAATTCTTCGGAGTCGGTAGGTAACTGATTCCGGGATTTTTAGTTTTAAAACTATAAAGTATTTTCAAACGGATTTCACTATAGGTCTTCATATATTATTATTGATTTTGGTAAAATTTACGAGTCGTTCCGAGATACTTGAATTTCGGACGATTTCGTATTTTCCGAAATGTTTTCCCGCATTCTTGACTTGAACCTAGGAATCCGTGTTTCCGGTATTTTCATTTTCCAAGACCAAGAAAATCTCTCATTTATCAATTTTTTCTTTTTTCCTTTTCCCTATTTTCTTTTCCTTCCTTCACAACCACAAAAAATTCCATTTTCCAAATTTCCATTTTCTTCCAAAATTCCATCTCCACACATTCTCACCAACCCCCCTCATTTAATACTTCTCCTCTCTCTTTCTCATGGCCGGCCACCATTGGCCAAGGGAGACACCTCATCTCCCCTATTTGCAAAAACCCCTCTCAATTTCTTTATTTGCATTCCCTTTACAAAAATCAAAACCTATATAAATCCTCCTTTACAAATCTTCTCTTTTCTTCACTTCACCAAGAGATTAGCCTTCACCATTTTCTTCTCCATCTCAAACCCTAACTCCAAAACACCACAAGGTCTTCATCTCCTTTTCAAGCAACGACTGCTTTTGGATTGGACGTCCGTACGTATCTATCGCCGTGGAATCATTTGGTGATATTTATCGACACGATCTTTTCGGAACTCGTCAAGCCTCGATTTACCGTTCAAAGTGAGTATCTTTACTCACAAGACTAGACAACTTCCTTGTTTACTTGTGTTGATCATTCATGTACACTGGTGCCATAAAAATCATATTTTTAGACATCAAACAATCACCATAAAATCTGTTCTGTATCCGTTTTCCCAGAATTAGTCGACTTGACCTAGAGACTAGTCGACTAACCCATTTGTTCTGAAACGTGACTTTTTCTGATTTCACAGTTTTAGTCGACTAAACCATATACCAGTCGACTAGACCCCCCTAGTCGACTACATTTTTAGCCTAGTCGACTAATTTTCCTTGGACCAGAAAACACCAACTCTCGGTCCCAGTCGACTTAGCCTAGATATTAGTCGACTTGAGACCCCTAGTCGACTACTATTTTCACCTAGTCGACTAATATTTCCTGGAATAAATCCTAACTTTCTGTATCACAGTTTTAGTCGACTTAGCCCCACTATTAGTCGACTTAGGTATCTGTTAGTCGACTATACATTTCACTCTAGTCGACTACTTTCCTGAAACAGAAACCCAACTCTCTGTTTCCAGTTTTAGTCGACTAATTCAGCCTGTTAGTCGACTTAAGACCCCTATTAGTCGACTAACCCTTCCACCTAGTCGACTAATTCTGACTGTTTGACTTGGTTGATTCTATTCTGAATTTGGATCTTATTGTTGATACACGTGTGGCATATTATTCTATTCTTGCTTCTTAACTGGTACTACATGATATGTTACTTGATAGACATTATCTCATACTGTTTCATGACTTGTTATTACATATCATAGCTCCATACTTGTTAAATGTGAATATCACCACTTATCATGCCATCACTTGAACCAAACAATGATACACTTGACTTTTGTATAAAATGGACCAACTTACACATGGGTCGGGGGGAAAACATGCGGATATCGATATGGGTTCGTGTTTACAGTGGTTTAGGAATGTTGTGCAACTCATGTTCCGGTCTGACCTGTGGGCCTCCAGGGGACCGAGGGGAGTGCTTGCTCCCTCTATTACTGGTACCATCATGATAAGGGATACATAAGTCCCTCCTGAATGGCCTAGCGGCTGGCTTCCGTCACCAAGCAACGAACAATCCTGGACCGTTATCCCGGGCATGTACGGGATCCACTGTAAACATAGTTCGTCGATACAACCGCTGATTTCCATAACAACCTTGTTTTACTAGGATATGGATCTATGTGCCCTGGGAACGCTGGGCACATAGCTAGATATCACAGTAAGATAAGTAATAATAATAAGACGTTAACTGTAGATTTATTGTATTAGAACTTTGTCTCATCCATGCTTTTCATACTTGTTAGTTGATATTCCTTATATTGTTCCATCTTACTTATTCATGTATCTTAGCCACTGGGCTATAGTTGTTTATTGTTTATATGTCCTGATTCCTTGGATTTGCATATTCAGATTCAGAGGCTTGGACCGAAGTGGAACCGTCCACAGAGGATCGAGCCTATCTTAGTGGGCAGGCCGACTAGCCCCAACCCCCCTCGTGCCAGACTCTTCCTTTGCTCACGACTCACGGTGATTTCAATCCATCACGTGAGCATTTTGATGTATATATTGTATATTATTCTTTTGGACTTGGATATGATAAAAGACACTTGTAAAGTGTATTACTTTATCATAGTTTGTATAACTTTGTACTCGTATCTTGTAAGTTGGCATATGAATGTACCACGCTTTGTGTTGTACTCTGATTCTTGTTGTACTTTATGCTTAGCGTATATATGTGGGGGCATCTTCTGACCTATTGTATATACGTCGCAGTGACGTCCCCGTATCCGTGGAATCGGGGCGTACATGGAACCTAACAGTCTCTGTCTCACACATGCAGCATCTGTGAGTCTCATGTCGCACATGGGATAATAACAACATTTACATCGATCTGTACTTCAATAAAATTAAGGGCAATTTTTTTGAATAAATCCAATTTTAGAATTTAATTTCATAAAACAATGCCCTCAAATTTATTTCCAAAAATCGACCTATGACACGCGCGTAGGCATCATGTCCGCAGTAGGTCGTTTTGCCCCGCCAACGTGGTGGGCTCCATTTGTGGGTGGTTGGCATTTTTGGTCCAAGGTTGCCAACCTCAGATTAAAAATTAAGCTCATTTTTTTTTAGCTTCCAAAACTTGATCCGGGCTTGCTAAACCGGATCAAGAATGAGGCTCATTTTTTTTTAAGTTTTCAAAGCTTGGTCTGGGGTTTCTAACCCAGGACCAAGTTCACATAGCTCAAAATTTAATAATAGATTTTTATACTTAAGCATGTGGGGATGTAGCTCATATGGTAGATATTTATATTATGTATGTAGGGATGTACCTCAAATGATAGAGCGCTTGCTTTGCATGCGAGAGGCATAAGGTTTGATCCCTTGCATCTCCATTTTTAATATTTTGAAAAAAATATTTGTATTCACCCAAGTAAGATGAGCGCTCTACCATTTGAGGTACATCCCCGCATGCTTTAGTATAAATATCTGTTATTAAATTTTGAGCTAAGTGCCACCCTGGAGCAAGCTTTGGAAGCTAAAAAAAACTCTCAATCTTCATATAGCTAAAATAAAAGTTTAATTTTTTATTCGGGGTTGCCAATCTCCGACCAAAAAGAAAAAGCTCAAAAAAAAAAAAATACTTGGTCTGGGATTGCCAACCCCAGATAAAAAAATGCAACCACTAGTGTCCGGAGCCTGCCATGTTGGGGGGGGGGGCAAAAACACCCAGTGCCGACAAGACACCTACGTGGCATGTCAGAGGTCGGTTATTGTAAATAAATTTTGAGATGTTAATTTTTAGAAGTAGATTTTAAAATTAGATTTATTCAAAAAATAACCTTAAAATTAATAATTTATCAAATCGACTGAAGGGAGGTTTTCTCCCGTGACTTAGTCTGTCCGTCTGTCTGTCTTCATCCATGAGAGAGAGATAGCAGCAACTACCCCCTTCTTCTTCCTCTTCTCTCACCAACCCTCCTCCTTCCTCTTTCTTCTTCCTCCTCCTTCCTACTCCTCCTTTTTTGTCGCTCAGTGGTGACTGATCGGTTGCTTTTCACTGTTGTCGGTGGTATACTTATAATCAAAACTGACGAGCGAAAAGATGAGGTTTTCTCTCGTGACTCCTTAAGCGAAGTTGTCCATCTTGTTCGTCCGTCTGTCTTCTTCTTCTCCTTTTCCCGCACGAGAGAGAGCCAGCCTCTTCCCTCCCCACTCTCCCCTCTTCCTGCCGCCCTCCTCTCCCCCCTCTTCACTCTTACCCACCCTTTTTTTCCCCCTCCCTTCCTCCTACAGCAAATCCCTGAACCCTCCCTTGCCGCCACCTATCTCGTCAGTTTTCACTACCTCAGTGGTATACTAGTTATCAAAACTGAGTGAAGTGATATTTCTTCCGTGACGCCTTCTCAAACCTGTCCGTCTTCTCCGTCTGTTTTCTTTTTCTACGAGAGAGAGAGAGAGAGAGATTCCCTCCTTCTTTCAGAGAAAGCCGCCACCCCCCTCCCCTCCCCCTCCCCCTCTCCCTCCTCCTCCTCCTCTCCCCTTCCCTTCCTCCTTTTTACTCCTCTTCTTCCTCCTTAGAGAAAGCTATCACCCTCCTTTTGCCGCCGTCGACCTTCCCTGAGCTCGGTTTCCACTACCCCAAGCAGTAATCTAGTCAAATCGAGCGAAGCGAGATTTCTCCTGTGACTCCTTCTTTTACTATGTCCGTTCGTCTATCCCCCAAGAGAGAGAGAGAGAGAGAGAGAGAGAGAGAGAGAACCAGGAGAAAGCGAGCCGCGCTCTCCTCTCCCCGCGGTCCTCCCTCTCCCCCCTCCTCCTTCCTCTCTCTCCTCTATTCCATCCCCCTCTCCCATCTTCCCCCTCCTCCTTTTTCCTTCCCTCTTCCCCTTCTCTCTCTCCTGTTCATCGCTTAATTTTACCGTCAAGTGGTAATTTAGTTATAATCAAAACCGACTGAAAGGTGGTTCTCTCTCATGACTCATATAGAAACTTTGTTCTTTCGTCTGTTCGTCTTCATCCGAGAAAGAGAGCAACATTGAGCCTCTTTTTTTTTCTTACTCTCTCAGTTCTTCTCTCTTTCTTCCCTTTTCTTCTTCCTCTCCCTTTCTCTTCTCTTTACATTTCTCACCGACAACGGCACTAAATGAGTTATCCTCAGCCCACAGACCAGCCCACAAACTCCTTTTCCCATCTCTAGCATGTCTGCCACGTGTCACCCACTCCCAGCTCCAAATTATAATTCTACTCCTCTCCCCGTTCTTCCCTCACCACTCCCCACTGACCGCTCCTCTCACCATCGGCGATGACGATAGGAAGCAGCGTCACCAGCGTCACCGACGAATCCAAGCCCTACACCCTCTCCGATCCCCCTCCTCCCCCCATCCCCGCCGTCCCTTACCTCCTCCTCCTCTGCCGCCGCCGGCGATGACTACCCTCCCCCGATCTCTTACACCCACTCCCCCCGCCCCCTCCGCGACCTCCCCTCCCTCCTTCTCTTCCTCCTGCTCTCCCTCTCCACCTTCGCCCTCGGCATCCTCTCCCTCGTCCGCCACAACCCCCACCACTCCCAGCTCTCCTCTTACTCCTTCGACCCTTACTCCTCTCCTGCGCCCTCGCTAACTCCTCTCGTCCGCTCAACTCGATATCAATGTTCTCCTCCTCGTCCTCTCACAGTTATTTCAACAAACACCTGATCGGTGCTTTGGTCGCCACCGCCCTCCTCTCGCCGCCCCTCGCCCTCGCCGTCCTTTCGCTCCTCCGCCGCTTCGCCGGCCAGCTCGTCTACGCCTCCATCCCCTTCTTCATCCTCCTTCCCTCGTTCCTCAACGTCTACTGGTTCGTCGCCTGCGCCCTCTCTGACTCCTGCAGCGCTCACTTTCCCCTCCCCTACCGCATCCTCCTCCTCCTCTTCCTCTTCCTTATTATCGGCGTCTTCCTCTGGATTATTGTCGCCAATTGGCACCGCGTCGAGATGACTGTCAGAATTGTCAGGATCGCTGCCGCGGCGCTCCGGGATAATGTGGCGCTGGTTGCCGTGCTACCGTTGCTGGGGGTGGTGCTGGCGTTATATTTTGTGCCCGTGGTGGTGTTCTTGGTGTTTGCCAGGTGGAACGGGAAGATTGTGCCAAGGGAGCGGGGAGCGGGGAGTATTATTGTGTGTGGGAAGAGGATCAGTGGGTACCAGCCTACATTGCGCTGGCGATTGTGATGATGATTTGGACGGCGGCGACGATGGTGGAGGCGCAGGTGTATGTGATTAGGGGACGGTTGCGCAGTGGTACTTTGCCAAGGAGGGGACGAAGCCGAGAAGGAGCATAAGGAGTTCTTTAAGGTGGGTACAAAGTAGACAATGCAATTAAGGTATAATGTTCTGTTCATTTGCCCTTGATTCAAATTTAGCCAAAAATGCATAATTTAGGTATGTAGAATTTAAAATGCCATTAGTTGAAGGACATAGGACATAATTTGAATAAGATATTCTTCAGCACTATGAACTTCAATTCACCATTCATAGTGAACTGGAATTTGTTGTATGCCCTTGGAGAAAAGGAAGATTTGGGAAGTGATGAACTGGTGTAAGGTTGGCAAATTCAACAATGAGAAGCTTATGAGGATAGTTTTCCGCAATGCCTAGATTCATCATCTTGAAGAGGTGGTGATGGTGGGAGCATTTTGCCACTGAGAAAGTTTCTTGTAGTGGTCACGTCACGACAGTGGTGAGTTGGTTATGAAGGTATTGGCAACAGTTGTCAAGAAATTATGTCAGCAAACATGGCCTCATGGTGTGCAGGAAAGTATCAACATAGGTATTGTTGATTCTAGCTTAAGTTTTACCTAAGATTTGTTTTTACCGGTTTGTTCGGTCCAAAACTTAAGATAAAGGGTGTTGGCCAGGAAAGGATTTATATTTAGTGGGTAATAAAGTTGAACTTACCAAATTTTGAGGAGAATTGGCTTCACATTATTAAGTGGTTTCATCTAGGTTAATGGCTTGTAGGTAATTCTGTTCTGCATTCACATATAAATCTATTTAGGAAAGGCCAGCTATTTTTATGCCAAATTGATGCAGAGAGGTTTTCCCCAGTGAAGGAACAGGTTCTCTATATGTGCAAGGGTGAGAGAAAAAATTGTGCAAGTTAGACAAAGGTGAGAGTCCATTGCCCAAGGAAGTCATCCTTTCACCCCAAACTGAATATAAACACAACAAATCTGAAATCTAGATCATTCAAATTTAACAATCCTCTGAAATTCATGTGTCCTTTCTAGTAGATGATGCATTATTAGGAGTGCAAAGACAGTTCAATGTAGCCAAGAATGCATGAATCCTTAATTAAGCTGGAAGTATCAGGTCTAGATAGATTTTAGGCATAATTGGGTAAAGGCTACATATCTTTTGGGCTTACTTGTTAACAGCTTCCCACCAAATTAAATCAACTCCTCTTAGTCCATTAAATACTGCTTAAATAGCTATCTGTGAGATGATTAGCACTGACCCAAGTTCTATGTGTGTTGGCCCAAATGGCTAGATAGCTTCCCAGTCCTACTGGCCAATAATCAGCTTAGAAATTGTCCCAATCACCAAACATCTGACAGAAAATCCTCACTTGATGTTTTTCAGCCAATTGTCCAGGAGGTTGGACTGCAATCCAACTTGTTGCAAGGCGTGAGGATGCCTTTTCACATTGGCAAACATCTACATGAGAGGATTAGAGTGTCTCAGTACGATTATCCATATTCAGCCACTCAGAACATGTTTGCTGGGAGTAAAACCTGTCAAATGACTGCTTATGGTTCGGGAGTCATGAGAATGGTTATTTCTATCAATGATGTTGTATTTTAAAGAATAAAAAAACTGTTGGTGTTCCAAGCTGAAAAAGAAAGAATCCGATACTGGGACCACTGGTTACTTCACCTGATCAAGGAACATACTGATCGAAGGCACAAAGGTCCATATAACAATGGACGGAGCTTTCTTATAAATTATAACGATAAGAACCTTTTGAGAGTCTTAGCTTCCAATAATGTGGGCTAAACTGGACTTCGATGGCACAAAAGGTGAACAGGGAACTGAATTTTGATTTCATTCTGAAAAACCTATTCGGTATTTTTAATTATAGGGATGAGATGCCACCCTTTCTGCCCAATAACCAGCCTGATGTGTATAGTTTGTGTTGGGTCAAAATCTACATTTATCTTCTTGAACAAACTGTTTGAGAATGTTCTGAGGATATATTTGCGGAGATGATTTTGGGAAATCATTATGGGAAACCACATGTCTGGCATATCTTGAATGGTATAAACACCTTTTGATGGGGAACTTTGACTTGACACGGCTTTCTAATAATCTATAGGAAATAATTTGGGTTATAAATCACCAACAGAGATGATTACCAGGTGTTTGAATTTCCCATGAATATTGTTTCGCTTTTTGGTGAGGATCATGGTTCTGAGACACTCAAACATGCGAATGTAACATTGCTAGGTAATGGCTTTTACGGCGGGATTGAAAATTCTTATTCTTATCTAAGGGGTGATATATCTCCTTATATGATTTTCTTACTTCCTCCTTTTACTTAATTAACTCTCGGTTTCTGGAATTATTGCCGGCACATTTCGTTCCTTCCGAGCTTGCCGCACTTTAATGTAGAAACTTGCAAGGCCATTGTGAAAAGTTACTTATCTGCTTGTCCCCTAGACTGAGTGAACCGTTTGGGTGTCTGATGGAGGAGTATTGGCGAGAATCTTACTGATATGGGCAGATGACCATATCTGTGTCCTTGAGATTCCAGTTTGAAGTATTTTTTGAATTATTTTTTCCTTACGTCCTTGCCAATTGCACTTGGAGTTTACTCACTGCTGCAGATCATTGGGTAAGGAACCAACTGATTTAGTGGCATTCTCGAATCATGCTGAAACTCTTTGCTAAATCCAATATATTTTGTTCAGCGAGATAGTATATACTTCATTATTATGAATTAAACCATTCATCGTTTTCTCCAAATCATACAATATATGTTTGATCATTGATGTCAAGTCACATATCCAACTTTCCCTGTATTTTCACTAGGCACATCTAGCCCTGGTTTATTAACTCTTTTCACGATAATGTACTGAGAATTTTTTTCTTGATTTCAAGGCTCTAGTGTCATATATCAAGTTCATTATGGCGCACTCACGCGGGCGTGTATTGTGGTGGGTTTTTCCTTTCCTCTTTTTTTTTTTTTTTTTTGGGGTGGGGGGGGGGGGGGGGGGGGCGGGGGGCACAAACACATGTAGTAGTAGTAGTAGTAATGGCACAATAGCAGATGAAGAGGCATATATTACATATTTAAACATTGATATATGTACCCAAACTGTAGTATCATTATCTAATAAAAACAGTGAGAAGGCTGTAAAGGCACATATATCCATGCATGGAAGGAGATGAATACACAATGGTATGTTAAATAAACAGTTAAATAAATGAACAATAATAAAAACTATTATAATCTGTATGGACAACACCATATTGGTGATATGTCAGGCATTGACCGAACAAAAATATAACGATTTCACTTCATTTTATTCACACCTGTTACCCAAATCGTCATGCCGATTTAAAACATGCACAAGATTTTTCTTGATGTGCAAAAACCATGCCAAGGATGAAATTGACTCTTGAGTACTTGGAATTGTGAGCTTTATTTAGTGTCAATTTCTTTGTCATGGAACAAATTGAGGTACGGTCATGAAGTGGTTCCTAGTGATTAAGGATGGGAAGAGTTTCTCATAAGGACCCTATATGTCAGGTGTACAATACCTTATACATAGGGTTATCCTACTCAGTGCACTAGATCTAGATATAAAAAGCATTGTGATGTCCTTTTGAGCTCAGTAAAGAAATTGCACAACTATAGATGCTGCAACCACATGAATCACAAGGCTAAGGAGTATGCTTTATTGCGGAATGGAAATTGGTGTTCCTGAGACTTGTTTGAGGGCAATAATAAATATAAAGGTAACTTGTTTGAAGGCAAGTGCTGAAATATGAAAGCTTGCATTCCCCAAACAATTGCAAGCAGTTATTTTGAGCAACAAAGGCAATGTTTAAGAAAACTCAAGTTTAACATATATTTCATGACTTTAATTCTCAATGTCAAGCCTTGTTGTTGATACACAGGTAAGTCTATTAGGTAAGACTTGTATACCCAGAACATACGAAAACATATAAACCCTGAAGGGCGTAGAAACATTATACTAGTTTGCACTAATCCAGCTCCTGGTTTGGATCAGTATTGGCTTTTCAAAATTGCAATTGTCTGTGTGTCAAGTCAGTTTGCCATGGAGAAATGTCCACCTTGGCTTGTTTTTGACACTGTATGTTGAAATAATGGAGGCTGCATGAAGTTTACTAAACGCAAATGAGGTGACTGTGAATCATCTCCTCCTGTTATTTCATTTCATGGCACTATCTGGGTTTTGCTGCTTTCTATTGTTGTGGCATTTTGATACTGAACCATTTGGTGGGGTCTGAGGCAAAAAGTGATAGTTCCCCCGCGGTTTCAGTAATTTATATATTCAAGATGGTTGTTTGTAGTTTTCCGTAAAGGAAGCAGAGGAAAAATAGATTAAGCACATGGCAAGCTAAAGGTATCCATGCTAAATAGAACGTGAAAATTCAGTTTGGAACATGGAAAGCTTAACTTCTGCATCTTCATTGGGTTCTTGCTGTTCCAGCAGTTATGATTATGTCTGGTGTGGCTATGAGTCATTTAGTTAGTTCCTTTCTTCTTCACGCTAATTGGGGGGGTTTTTTTTTTGGGGGGGAGGGGGAGGGGGGGGGGGGGGGAGATAGAAGGAGAAGAAGGATATCCGGAGAAGGAGAAGGAGATAAGTTGGACATCTGCCTTCCGAAGAAGAAGAAAAGAAAGGAGAAGGAGAAGGAGATAAGTTGGACATCTGCCTTCGGTCACTGAATAGGAAACCAAACCAAAGTAAAGTAAAGCAAGCTTTTCTCTAGCTTGCATTGTGTTCTCCAGTCCAGTTAGTGTTTTTAGAGCATTTATTAGCTACATGGCTCCATATTTGTACGTTCCATTGAACAATTTTCTAATCATCTTATTAATCAGTTCCTAAGCTGTTGATAGTGCCTTGTTGCATGGAGTTACAGATGCCATAGATGAAGAGTTGGGTACTAATTTATTTGTTGCATATCTATCACTTTCTCTCGTGCTAATGTTTCTTAACTTATGCAGGAATGCTTTTGGTCCCTCCTTTGGTACAGTATGTTTCTCAGGAATGGTAATGGGTATTATACGGGTTGTGCGCGCTATTGTAGACAGCGCACAACATGAAGAAAATGCTTCCGGTTTTGTGAATCTTGTGCTTAATTGCTGTGCGAAGTTCCTGTTGTCTGCATTTGACTTCGTCAATAAGTTCACCATAAATTTTGCGGCAATAACTGGTGAAGCTTATTGTTCTTCAGCTAAGATGACATATGAGCTACTGAAACGGAATCTTCTTTCTGCTGTTTTTGTCGAAACAGTTTCCACTTGGATTCTTGTTGGAATTATTTTGTTCTCTCGGCATTATATGCAATAGTGGTAAGTACAATCATTTTCCGACTTCTCATGTACACGCTTTGATATCTTATGCTTAAGCATTTACATGTTGAGATATAATATAAATAGGTATATTATTATGCTTTAGACATGGACATGAGTATCATACTCCAGCACGAACACAAGGTGTTGAAATGACTGTTTCCTAAAATCCAAACAGAAGGATGTGGTTCTGTATATGTGTTTCTATTATACTTGTGCTAAGTATGTGTGAATGTATTTTTTTTGCATATGAAAGAACCTTAAAGAGGAACTGACTCGTGAAACTGCTAGGGTTCTACAAAGGAGCACATTACACTTTGCAAGAACAGTTTAGTTAGACTGTTGGCTGCATCATAAGCGTAGCCATACACAATATACCTTAACTTAATCCTTCTTGGGTTTACTTTATGAGTACCTTCCATGATGCCTCGTGAAGGAAAACATTGTAAAATTGTTTTTTATCATATTATACTCTGGATGATTCCGATTAAGTGTTAGTCGATGAAAATTAAACCAGTAGGTTGGCATTGACAAAAATAGAATTGGGTGAAAGCAAAATTTTAAGTTTGTATTTTAAGAAGGCTAAATGAATAGGATCCTTTGGAGGATAATAGAAATTGACAGATTTGAGAAGTGGGTTGCAATACATGTTTCACATGGATATACTTCTCTTTTAGAAGAAATTGCCGGGATACACTTAAGGAGGCAATATTGTTTAGCCTTATGCATTGCATGCTTTACACCTTAGACCTTCCAAATTGACTCTAGGTTGCAGATCCATTCAGAAGGACTAGAGATGTGGTATGAAGCAAATTAATGTGAAGTTAAATGTAGTACATTGAAGGAGAAACTAGGAATCATATGGGAAAGATTTGTTGCCTCTATGCGTGTAAGCCATATCCCATTTCTAAATTTAAACAAATTGGAACGTACTTAATGTCTTCCCTGACTAACTGGGGCTTTTCCTTTTGATTGCTAATTTTTGTTGTTGAATCTTTGGTTGAGTGCTTGATTGTTGTCCAACTGTTCCTTTTTACCCAATCTGGTGAGCTGCTGTCATTTCTTTACCCCATCGGAATGGTCTTTTTCAACTGCTAATTCAGTTTGCCTGTTGCATTCTTCAGTTGGCATATCAGGCCATTGAAGACACTCTTTCATAATAAAATTATTTCCACCTTGGTTCAAAGGAAAATCAAATTGTTCGTGTGTTTTGGATGGAACATCCTCTCTGGTTTTCCTTAGCTCCAGGATACCTTTTAGGTGGCGGAAGGGCCACAGTAGGAGTGTGGCATGATATATTTGATGCTGAATAGAAATTGATATGTAATTAAGAAATATGAGAAATAAAGAACCAAATGAGCGGATTAAATATATAGCTGTTTTGATGCTGATAAAGAAAAGTTGGCTGATCATCAAAGAAACTCTGACAATTCTTTCAATGGGCTTCTACTGTGGATGATGACACTTGTATGAGCTTAGGAGCTCTCCAGAGTGCCTGCAATTGGATATGTCAGAGGAATACATGCACATAATTCACTTGAAAATGGGCAAATATGCACGGGGTCAGCAATCCACACCAGTTGCCTTGACAAAGAACAGGAAGAATTTGTATTTACTGCTAGTAAAAAGTTGTACATATAATAACATGGTAACATGTACATATGTCTGTAAGTATTTTATTTGCATGCAATATATCGTCAACGCCGCTTGATTCAGTTTTGTTATAATGCTAATACAGTTAAAGTAAGTACCTCCTGCCCAATTAGCTCCCCCCCTCTATCCACACAAGTGATAAATTTGTTTGGATCTGAAATATTGCATTGATGTTATTTCATTAGAGCTACCATGGTAATGCTAATTCAGTTGGCTATGATAATTCTGAGAATTGATGAGTGTCATAGTTTCCTTCATCCTTTATATAGGGGTTGTTTGTTTCGTCGTAAAAGTCGTAAAGTCCGTAATACGTAAATGACTTACAACCCAATTACAACTACGGCGTTTGTTTGGACCGTAATTCGTAAAAAGACTTACGCAACTCAACTACCACTCACTTGCAACCCAATTACCACTCACTTACAGCTTACTTACTGTTAATTTGTGGTCATGCAAATTGTATTATTTTTATATTAATATTAGTTTTTTTTATATTTAACATTTTTAGTATTTATTTGCAATATTAAAACTTTTTAAATTATCAAATAGTTAATTTTGTGGTCAACTTTTTCACTTACGACTTACAAATTACGACAACTGAACACCGTAAAATACAATACACTTTCCCACTTACAACTTTATATTACCAACCAAACACCGTAAAACTTACATGCATGTAACTCATTTACAACTGTAAAAGACTTTACCAATTACGACTTACAAATTACGGCCAATTACGACAACCAAACAGACTCATAATGAAAGATCATATTCGAATCTTGAATGTAATGTTTCAAGGTTCATTGCAACTTGTAGAAGCGGGTGTTCTAATGGCTACAGAAGTTACTTTTTCCTATTATTTGCATAGCATTCCTCGCTAGAGAGTAGCAGTTTTCTTTGATGGAAAGTACATACTGCTGGGAGATTTGATAAATATATCGTCAGTACACTTTGTTCTACATAATTCTGCCTGATAGTTTAACGAACTCTTCTTTGTTCAACAGGTTTTTGGAATCTTAAAGGCGATTAGCAGTCTTGGAATAGAAATCTACTTAGTAGCAGCTCTAGCATGGTTGCTGCTCATTGTGTTTTGGGTTACTTTGTTCTCGTGTTGGATAACGTTATTGATACTATTTACGTGTGCTACGCCATAGACAGAGACAAAGGCGACGTTTGTAAGCAGGAGGTGCATGAGGTATATGTAATGCTCCCAGTCAGTAGGAATCATAGACGGTCAGTTGTCAATAGAACTCCAATGGTTGTATGATGATTTAGTTGTTCACATTGTATTATTCTGATATTACCTTTCCTAGGGTCACCTTTCATTGTTTACACCCTTTATTCACAAGGAATTAGCATCCTCCCATGCCACCAGGCCCAGCATCGTTAGCATCAGAACTCTAATCTCTTGTACAATATGTAGTTTTTCCTTGTTAATGTAGAAAATGTACAAATGTACAAATGTAACTTATATTATCTTTCCAGACCCTTGATAAATTAGTAGCTTACATACTTCATAGTAGCTCTTTCTTTTTTGCAATCTCGTATCAGTTTATGTGGTTTTCTGAATCTCAGATGCATGCCAACCGTTGTGAATTTCTTTATGTAGCTGATGCCAAAGGTTCGGGTGGTGCCTCTGTTTCTGTTGGTTTGACGATCTCTAGCACCAGACATCAGAGCGAGATGCAACCAGACAACAGGCAAGACGCTCCAACCCTATCTTGATTGATCGCGTCTTACCTGAGGGAACTACTGGAATTTGCATCATGTGGCAGCTCATAGCTGTAGCCTGCAGCGAACTCCATGCTCAATCCTTGATTCTGCTCTTCCCGCGCTTCCTCTCTTATTCTGTTTCCCTGTTGGTCATCCCCTTCCTCACTCTGTGGGTTTGGAATGATGTTGAGGAAGCGAAATTTGACAATTAGGCCTTGGAAGGGGGAGTAAAAATTTGAGAACCGGGTTTTGTGAGTGCTTTAGAGGGTGAAAAATTGGGAGCTAGGTTCTGCAAAAATGTGGGTAATGTGATAGATAGGTTCATCCGACTCAAATAGAGATCAAGCTCTTGTGGCCTAGCTCAGTGATGAAGAGAAAAGAGCGTAAGGTCTCCAGGTATTGAAACCTAATTATGTTATGTGTTCAACATGCACACTTGATCTGGCTGGTAATTACCTTGGTGATAAAAGGAAATGGACTATGGACTTGGGTTTAAAACCTAACTATATCATTTGTTCAACACATACACATGACCTTGGTTGGTAATACCCTTGCTGATAAACAACACGATGGGTTATGACTGGTCTCAGTATGATCTTTGGTCAACACATGAGAGAGAGAGAGAGAGAGAGAGAGAGAGAGAGGATATGATTCTTGTCTGCTTTCCTTGTCATCTTCTTCTATCGTTAAACAGTGAGGAGGAAGGAGAGGAAATTTTTGAAAAATAATTCTCAAAAATTGAGGTATCACAAGGAATCAATTGGTAAGTTCAGGGGAATGTAAGAGAGATGAGCACTCCTTCGTAAAAATCCCTTAAATCATTGAATCTTCCTCCTGTCTTCTAAATGGTGAACCATGCTCTTATCTTCTCTCTTGATACTTTGGAACCTTCTCTGTCTCCCCGATCGGTTGCCAAATTAATGCTCAGTTTAACAATCCACTCATCTATAAGGGTGCGTTTGGTAGGGGGAAAAAAGCCCAAAAAATATTAATCGATCAAATTGATCGTGTTTCACGCGGATTCGATTACATGTGTCCGCATGTGTCAGAATTCTGCGCGATATCGGAACACTTGAGAGATGACACCAGAGAGAGCAATTGGTGAGCCTGAATGCACTTGAGGTTTTTTCTTTAAACAAACATGATTTTGAAAATGAGTAAGTGGCGAGTCTGTGTCAGATTTCAAAAACTGATTTTCGGCCTAACAAACAAATCTAAAACAGCGAGAGGGAAAATTGAAAAAAAAAAAAAAAAACAAAAAGAACACTTAGCTCCTTCTCAATCTTTCTTGATCTTTTCTTTCTGTTTTGTCCTCAAACTAGCAGTCGGCTGTTTGTTTCCCAAAAGGCCGGCCGCTCTTTCGTCAAACCCTTTCTTCTTCCATATAGATTCAGTATCGATAGTGGGCGTTTTCTTCCAATCCGAGTTCTGAGCAAACCCCAACATGGAGGTGGGAAGATCACTGTCAGAAAACCCCAAGTTCCGTGGCCACCGTGATCATGGTTGTCATTGGTTTCGTCATCCCGGCCTGCATTTCTCGCCTCTAAAAGGTAACTGGGCTTGTTTCTTTTTCTTTATTTGCTCAATTTTCGAGGAATTTTGAACATGGGCATGGTTTTTTTTTTTTTGGGTCCCAAGGCTTGTTTCTCCCGGGGCTGATATTAGAGGCAGACTCACGAATAAATTTTGGAGTGAGCTACAATTTTAATAACTTATGCTTATAAATTATATAAATTTATTAAAAAAATAAAATAATATTTTTCACTAAGTCAGAGATAAAACTAGAAATAAATTTGTCAAAAGAGAAAAAACGATTTAAGAAAATATATGAAAAACTGGGCCGGATTGTAGCCCGGCCCAGCCAGGCAATAGGTCCGCCCTGGCTGACACGAACCAAGAGGAAAGCTCTTCTTGCTGCTCTGGAGGAAATTGTGAAGGGTGAGAGACACAGGTCTTGTTCTTGTTCTTGGTGGTGATTTTTTCTTAGATTAGAAGATAAATTTGAGTTTGGATCTGCTTTTGTTGTGTTGTTGGCAGAGATGATGGTGTTTGGGCTTCTGTCCTTGCTGATGGTTCACTGGACAATTTGGTTCTCGCAGATTTGCGTTGAACAAACTACAACTTTCAAAACTCGTTTCTTTGCTTGTTTTGAAGAAGATTTTCATAACTCTCCAAGACAGTGAGGATATGGGTTCTGCCCTGAGGTGAAATGCTTTATTGTAGTCATTAAATTAAGTTATGTTATTTTCCCCCCATTTGGCTGCTGTACGAAATAAATTATATTTGTAGTATCCCCTAACAAAATTAGATACTTATATTTCTATTCTTATAAATTATTTAGATTACTTATCATTAATTATTGATTTATCTATTTTGTATATGTGTATGAGTATATGTACATGTTATATTTAAATATCATTATTGTCATTATTATTATCCTTATTATTATCATTGTTTATTAGTATTAATTATTATCATTATGATTATTTCTTTTATCCTCTCTTTTCATTTTTCCAAGACCATGTTCACTACTATTCTTTTATTGATTTTTTTATTTGAACTGAGCCCAAAATATAGCGCAGCCTGTTAACTTCCCAAACCAACCTCAACCCCCTCCCCCCACCCCCCCCCCCCCCCACCCCCCCACCCCACGCCACCCCCTGTTTTTTTCCCTTCTTTCATTTCCTTTCCTAAGCCCACGTGAGTGCAAGCCTCATCTTTATTTTCTCATTTTATTTTCTTTTATTACCTTGGTTTAGCCCAAGGCTCAACCCAATCTCCATGAACTATTAAATCTTATAATCCTAACTAATCCTCATCGGAGTCCGCGCAGCACCCGCTTCCACCATGCGGCCACCACCTCTGGCAAGATCTGCCATGCTCCGCCACCACCATCACTATGCCTCTCCCTCCTCGAACTCTCCATGCCACCAACCATCTTCCCCCATGCCCCCCCCCATGGGCAGTTGCTCTTTCCTCTGCAGGAGCCTCGTGGCCTCCGCGAGTCCTCCGGTGAGACCGTGGCGACCCTCCTCCATCTCCGCAGGTCACCATCGACTAGCCCTTGGCATTGCCGTGCCCCCCCTGCGTAAGTCTCACTTCCTTCTCTCTCACTCTGTGTTTATATTTAGGTGTAACTATGTGTGAGAATGTTAGCGCGTTTAGCGTGCAATGCGTAAGTATGTTCATCATGATTTCCTTCTCTTCTTAATTTGACATATTTTGACTTGTCTGGGTTTACTTTGCTAATGTTCTTATCTTTAAGTTCTTTTGCTTTGCAAAATAAGGATTCTAAGAATTGTTATATAATGTTTATTTTTTTGAATTACAACTTTTTTTTTATATATAGTGAAAATGATTGGCTACATCAAATTTGCTTAATTGGGTTTGTATCCGGAATTAGTTATCGGTTCTGTGATGACTCCCGTGTTGGAGGAGAGATACTATTAGAGGAGGTGATGTGCTGTCAAAGATCGCTGAGGAAGTCGACGACAAAAGCCGAAGAAGACAGCAGCAGAAACCAGCAGCAGCAGCAGTTCTGGCAGAGGTCGGTCGACCGGTCCGGTCGACCGACGTGCACAATGTGCACAGGGGTCAGGCGGTCGACCGGTCCGGTCGACCGCTCTAGAGGAGCCAGCTTACGGGAAGAATCGGTCGACCGTTCCGGTCGACCGACAGGAAGCTCAAAAGTCACGGGAAAAATCGGTCGACCGTCCCGGTCGACCGACCTGGAGAGATTAAGCCTCTCAGTGTGCATCGGTCGACCGGTCCGGTCGACCGATCGACGGGTTTGGGCAAAAATCTGCTGCTCCGCAAATTGCGGAGCAGCGGGTATAAATAGTATTTTGGGCTGTTCTAGGGTTTCTAACCTGCGAAATTAGAAGGCTAAGAGTTCTCTTGTATTGAGAGAGGCTAAGAGCCATTGTAATCATCTTCCCTAATACAAAACTCTCCATTGATTGCCCCGAGGACGTAGGCACGTTGGCCGAACCTCGTTAGATTTGTGTTTTTTGCGATTGCTTGTTCTTCGTGGATTGATTTCATTGTTTCTGTGATTGAGATCGATTGGATCCTCTATTGGTTGTTGCCTCCCGCGCGCAACAAGTGGTATCAGAGCATCCAGGTTGCTCTTTGGGATTTCTGTAGATCCGGAAGCCTCGAGATCGGATCCGGTGGAGATCGTGTGTCGATCTCAGATCTGAGGTATTGGGTGTTCGAGGGATCGTGTGTCGATCTCCGGAGGACTCAAGGAGGGTTTCTTGGATCGGTGGTGAAATAGATCTGGAGAGAAACTCGAGCTAGGGTTTCACGGGAGAGGTAAAAATCACATTTTTATCTCGGTAATAGATCTATTTTTCAAGTCATTTGATCTTCCGCATAGTTAGAGGGTCAAAGAAAGAATCTCAATGGCAGAGGAAGTTGCATCTGTTAGAACAATGAATACTCACCCTAGAATCGAAGTTGTTAAGTTCAATGGCACTAACAATTTTGGGATGTGAAGGTGTGAGGTGATGGATGCGTTGAACGCATCTAATCTGGAGGATACTCTCCTATTGGAGAGGAAGAAGAACACTACAACAGATGAGGAATGGGCAAAGATGAATAGATCGGCATGTGGCTTGATTCGTTCATGCTTGACACAGGATATCAAATACCTTGTGCAACATGAGACGTCTGCAAAGAAACTGTGGGAAACCCTAGAAAAGAAGTACCTGACAATGAGCGTGGAATCCAGGTTACAGCTTAAGAGCAAGTTGTATCAGTTCAGGATGAAGAGGGGGAGCACAGTAAATGAGCACATAAACCGGTTACAAAGCTTCTTACAGATCTGATAAACGTGGATGTCAAGGTAGAAGAGGAAGACAAGGCAGTCATTCTCCTGAACTCGCTCCCATCGGAGGAGTATGAGACATTCACCATGACGTTTATCAATGGTAGACAGACTTTGGACTACCATGAGGTGTCGTCTGCATTGATGAGCTATGAGATAAGGAAGAAGGAGCGGCATCCTTCACAGTCAGGGTCATCAGCTGAGGCATTGGAGGTGAGAGGCAGAGGTTCATCTAGAAAGGGAAAGGAGATCAGGGGAAGATCGAAGTCCAGGCCGGGATTCAAGGATCTGAAAAGAAACCAGTGTGCTTTCTGCAAAGAAATTGGGCACTGGAAGGTTGATTGTCCAAAGTACAAGGGGAAGAAGAAGGAATCAAAATCTGAAGCAAATCTAGCAAGAGTGAAGAAAGCTGCAAGTGGTAAATCACAGGCAGATGGTTCAGATTCAGATTCTTCAGTGTTCTCCTTTTCAGTGACCGCTCCCGTCGTAGGCTACTCAGGGGAAAACGAGTGGATCCTGGACACAGGTGCTACATATCATGTATGCCCTAATCGAGATTGGTTTACCAGTCTTGAGAAGTTGGAGGGATGTTCGGTCGTCATGGGCGATGATCATCCATGCATCATGGAGGGTGTAGGCACTATTCCGATCAGGATGTTTGACGGGATGGTGAGGGAGCTGAAAGAAGTGAGATATGTACCTCAGCTGAAGAGGAACTTGATCTCTGTGGGTGCTTTGGAATCATTGGGGCTCAGTGTGTCTATTAAAGAAGGTGTTCTTAAAATGACAAAGGGCTCAATGGTGGTGTTGAAGGCCGACCGCCGGAACAATTTGTATTACTTGAAGGGTAGTACAGTGACAGGGCAGGTGGCAGCTTCTACCAGTCAGAAGGAAGACTCGACCCGGCTGTGGCACATGAGGCTGGGACACGCAGGGGAGAAATCATTGCAAGCTCTTGTAAGAAAGGGGCTGCTGAAGGGTGCAGAGACCTGCAAGCTGGATCTGTGTGAACATTGCATCATAGGTAAGAAGACGAAGGTGAAGTTTGGCACAACTTCACACTGCACCGAAGGCATTCTTGATTATGTTCATACAGATGTATGGGGACCCACCAAGACTGCATCAATTGGGGAAACCACTATTTTGTGTCGTTCATCAATGACTATTCTAGGCGCTGCTGGGTGTACACCATGCGACACAAGAATGAAGTCCTAGAATTGTTTGTGAAGTGGAAGGCTAACTTGGAGAGAAGCACGGGAAGGAAGGTCAAGGTTCTCCGTTCTGATAATGGAGGAGAGTACATATCAGACCCTTTCCAAAAGCTATGTCTTGATGAGGGCATAGAGAGCACTTCACAGTGAGAGAGACTCCGCAACAGAATGGGGTGTGAGAGGATGAACCGGACCTTGCTAGAGAAGGTTCGGTGTATGTTGTCCAATGCAGGATTGCCAAAGAAGTTCTGGGCTGAAGCTTTGGGATATGCATGCCATCTTGTCAATAGGTTGCCGTCGTCTGCAATAGAGGGGAAGACCCCTCTTGAAGCTTGGTCTGGTAAAGCTGCTGAAGATTATGATATGCTCCGGGTATTTGGATGTCCAGCCTACTATCATGTCAAAGAAGACAAATTGGATCTGAGAGCAAAGAAAGGGGTGTTTGTTAGCTTCAAGCGAGGAACCAAGGGGTTCAAGATCTGGGACCAACAGGACAACAAATTCATAGTCAGCAGGGATGTCACATTTGATGAGGCCTCGATAATGAAGCCTACGGTCTCCCAGCAGGTGGAGACTAGTAAGACCAATGAGCTATTGCAGCAGGTGGAGAGTGATGCAAATCCACCATCTCTAGAAGATTCAGTATCAGTGAGGATCATTCCTGAGGTGACACAGGGAGGTGATCAAGTTGCAGAAGAAGATGCTGAAGTTGTTGAAGAGAATCAGGAACAGGTCAGGGGTACTGTTCCAGACCCCACTGCAGTTGAAAGACCAAGAAGGAATGCTAGGAGAGCTGGCTGGCTCACCACCGATATGGTTATTGCACATGCACTTCCAGTTGTTGAAGAGGCGATTCCATCTACTTTCAGGGAAGCTGAAATCAGTTCAGAAGCTGAGTTATGGAAAGGGGCCATGGATGAAGAGATGCAATCTCTTTATAAGAACAACACATGGGAACTTACCAAGTTGCCCAAGGGGAAGAGGGCCATAGGGTGCAAGTGGGTATTTGCTAAGAAGCAGGGATCACTCCAAGGAGATAAAGTGCGCTACAAGGCAAGGCTGGTGGCTAAAGGCTATGCACAGAGAGAAGGAATCGACTACAACGAGGTGTTCTCCCCGGTAGTGAAGCACTCGTCTATTCGGATTCTATTGGCTTTGGTGGCGCAGAATGAGTTGGACCTTGACCAACTTGATGTGAAGACCGCCTTTCTCCACGGCGATCTTGAGGAGGAGATCTACATGAATCAGCCCACAGGTTACAAAGCTGCAGGGAAAGAGGAGTTGGTATGTAAGCTGAAGAAATCGCTGTACGGTTTGAAGCAGTCTCCTAGACAGTGGTACAAGCGATTGACAGCTTCATCAGGAAGAAGAAGTACACACGAAGCCACTTCGATCCATGTGTGTACTACAACAAGTTACCTTCAGGGGAGTATATCTATCTACTGCTCTATGTAGATGATATGCTGATTGCTTCTAGGTCAAGATCTGCTATTGATTCTCTGAAAAAGACGTTATCGTCCGAGTTCGAGATGAAGGACCTGGGGGAAGCAAGAAAAGTATTGGGCATGGAGATCACAAGGGACAGGGATGCTGGCAGGATAAGCTTGACTCAGAAGGGCTATCTGGAGAAGGTACTGCAGAGGTTTAATATCGGGAAAGATACTAAGACTGTTAGTACACCAATGGCGCCGCACTTCAAGTTGTCAGCGAAGATGTCTCCAAGGAGTGTTCAAGAACGTGAGCATATGTCTCATGTTCCATATGCCAATGCCGTGGGTAGCTTGATGTATGCGATGGTATGTACAAGGCCAGATCTATCACAGGCAGTCTCCATGGTAAGCAGATATATGCATGATCCAGGTCAGGGTCATTGGGAAGCTGTGAAGTGGATCCTGAGATACATCAAGGGTACTGTTGATGTAGGCCTCGTATTTGAGAAGGACAACACCGGGAAGCAAGAATGCATAGGCTATGTGGATTCGGACTATGCAGGTGACCTTGACAAACGCCGGTCGACTACGGGATATGTCTTCACATTCTCACAGGCACCGGTGAGTTGGCGCTCCACACTTCAGTCCACAGTTGCGTTGTCGACTACAGAGGCGGAGTATATGGCTTTGACAGAGGCCATGAAGGAGGCTATTTGGCTTCAGGGTTTGCTTGATGATCTGGGCGTGGAACAGGATATATTGAAGATAAACTGTGACAGCATGAGTGCCATATACTTGGCAAGGAACCAGGTCTATCACGCAAGGACGAAGCATATCGATGTCAGGTACCACTTTGTTCGGGAGATTCTGGAGGAAGGTGACATCAACTTGTTGAAGATTCATACTTCGGAGAATCCGGCCGATATGCTTACAAAGGTGGTGACGGGAGTGAAGTTTGCACACTGCAAAGACTTGCTCCATGTCCTTCAGGTGAACTGAGCTCGCTGAAGCTCATTGGAGTGAACTACGGACGGCTTGATCCCTTGGGCAAGGGGTACGTAGGCAACCGGTTTGGTGCAGCCACTATCGAGTCGGAATTCGAAATTCGGTTCAGATTTGAAAATCTTCACCGAGGTGGAGAATTGTTGGAGGAGAGATACTATTAGAGGAGGTGATGTGCTGTCAAAGATCGCCGAGGAAGTCGACGACAAAAGCCGAAGAAGACAGCAGCAGAAACCAGCAGCAGCAGCAGTTCTGGCAGAGGTCGGTCGACGGTCCGGTCGACCGACGTGCACAATGTGCACAGGGGTCAGGCGGTCGACCGGTCCGGTCGACCGCTCTAGAGGAGCCAGCTTACGGGAAGAATCGGTCGACCGTTCCGGTCGACCGACAGGAAGCTCAAAAGTCACGGGAAAAATCGGTCGACCGTCCCGGTCGACCGACCTGGAGAGATTAAGCCTCTCAGTGTGCATCGGTCGACCGGACCGGTCGACCGATCGACGGGTTTGGGCAAAAATCTGCTGCTCCGCAAATTGCGGAGCAGCGGGTATAAATAGTATTTTGGGCTGTTCTAGGGTTTCTAACCTGCGAAATTAGAAGGCTAAGAGTTCTCTTGTATTGAGAGAGGCTAAGAGCCATTGTAATCATCTTCCCTAATACAAAACTCTCCATTGATTGCCCCGAGGACGTAGGCACGTTGGCCGAACCTCGTTAGATTTGTGTTTTTTGCGATTGCTTGTTCTTCGTGGATTGATTTCATTGTTTCTGTGATTGAGATCGATTGGATCCTCTATTGGTTGTTGCCTCCCGCGCGCAACATCCCGTGTGGGTGGTTGTGTGCCTTACTGGGTGTATGCATGTGCTTATGTTATTTGTTGTTACTTGTTACATATTTAAATCTAACTCTTGTCACACCTCCCATTCACTGATATGGGATTGTACTGCTGCAAGTGGGTAGTGGACTAGTCGGACTTGTATAGCATATTAGATGATCTCTGGAGTGGTTTAAAGAGGCTTGGAGGTTTTTATTGAAGGTCGTTAATCGATTAATAAAGTTAATGTATGAGGTTTACTGGACGATGCTTGAGTAATCATATGGGTGCTGATGCCTCTAGTTGATGTCATTTAGCAGGCCGTTTATTTTTGTTGGAAACTGGAATGCCCATTTGGAAGTCTTCAGCGATATGTTGATTGGATTGCATGTTGCTAAAAATATTGAATGATGGAGATTCTTCCAGTCCTAATTTCTGATTTCAAAAAAAGTTGATGCTTATTAGAGCAGCAGCTTATCAGGAACGTGGCCCATACTGCAGCTTGGGCCTGTTTGGTTAAGGGTGGAAGTGAGGAAGTGAGGAATTGAGAAAGTGGTAATAATTCTCTTTTGGAACTTGAGAATTGGTTAGTAAGTTTTTCGGTGTTTGATGTTGTTGGGAAGTGTGGTTTGAAAAATATTTTGTCTTTTCTGATGTTTGGATGGTAATGTGAAATTGAAAGCGGAAAAGTTGACCACAAAGTTGACTGTAAAATAATATTAAAATAAAAATTAATTAAGAAAAATAAAAAAATGGACTGTAATTAGAATGCAAGTGAGATTTACATGATCAAAAAGTTAACTGTTTGTGCTACAACTTATTATAAATGAGATTTACATGACCACAAAATTAACTGTAGCACACTGGAAGTGAGGAAATGATTGTGTAAAAGAGAAAAGAGAAAAAGAAAAGAGGTTTTCTTATTTTCCTTTTCTGGTGTTTGGATAGATAGGGAAGTGAGCAATTATATTTCCCTATTTCCTTACTTTCGTCCACTTCCTTGCAACCAAACAGCCCCTTAGTTGGATTTCAGTTTCAAGCCTATCAGAACAATCACTGTAACTATTGTTGGTTGAGGATTGCTCACTCATTACTTCTGGTGGCATTGGGATGGACTTGGGATGCCATATGCAGCGACTGACACCCTAGTCCTGCTCCTGTTCTTATTCCTTTTATACATGTTATACATGTTACCTGACTACCTTGCGGTGGGGCCTGGGCCGTGGTCTCGGGTATTTACGGGACCTATTTAAAACACAGACAACATCTCCAACTGATCTGTTTCAATAACTTAGAACTTCGATTGACACGTGTGGCAGACGTAGCATGGGATGCGTCTATTACATGTGACAATTGGTGTTCGCTGACGTAATAATAATAAACTGTTTATAATGTACTATGACTGATTGTGGACGCCTGATACATTCATGATATGATATACATCTGATTATACAATTGACCTGATGTACACCTGACTATGGCACTGACAGACTTACTTACTGTCCATTATGTTTGCATATTATTTCTGTTTTATTTTAGTATATATTTCTCATAGTATGCTCACATATTATATGCAAATGCACCTTCTTCTTTATTCTTACACATTCATTAGGAGTTCTGACTCCTTGAATTTGCATATCTAGATCTTCACATAATATTTATTTACACTCTCATCCGATTTGGTTAGGTAAATTTTGTCTAAAGTAATTCTTTTTGAGATAAAAACACACGGTGACCCCCATAACCCCCAAGGCCCCAACTCTCCTCTTTCATTAATGAGGTTCTAACCAGAGAAAAGAATACATAAATGAGTAGAACAAACGCAATGCATATGCACTTATCACTTACAAAAGTCTCTACTTCTGCATAAAAGAGTAGAACAAACACAATTTATATGCAGTTATTACATACAAAAGTTCCACTTCTCTCTACCGTCTTTCCCTTCACCATCTCCAAATATGACTTCCTAGCAACTTGATGGTCATGGTAAGCTCGAGGACAAGAATTATCTCTATTGAGGTTTCTTAAGGTTGATCATATATTTTTCACCTAATATGCTTTCGAATCTAGAGAAGCTGCTTGAGGCTTTAAATATAGAAGGAAATGTTGAAGACTTGAAGTTGAAGGAAAATAGAGGAAGAGTTTATGAGTGTGACCCATCAACTAATGAAGATAACTAAAAAACAACTTTCTTTTTAGCAGATGAACAATATGTTGGATCTAATAATTATTTCAAATAGGATCTTATACATGCAATATCTTTATAAGATCAAAGAGAAGGAGAGTTTAGACATACCTGATTTCATTACGAAAGGGATGTCGAAGATTGCACGATTTTGAGGATGCCGGAGTTGATGTAATCCCCTGATCCTGGATGTATGTATCACAGTATCAGTACTCGATACAGCGTATAAAGTTGATTTGACCTTTCTGAAGTCAGATTGAATAAGTTTTAGTTTCAGATATTGTTTTCTAATATTTTAGATTTTTTAGAATTTTTTGAAAATTTTCTGAATTATTTGAAAAATCTCCGTAGTCAGTGTCGACCAATACCGATAATCGGCTCTACGATTTTTAATTCACACACGTAGTTGAGTTTTTAGAATCTACATTCACATTGTGTCTTAGAATCATATTATCTATATTCTGATATTTTTGGAGATTTTTCTGAATTAGTCCAAAATCGGGTCAAGACGGTGTCAACCAATGTCGGTGAAACGTTCCAAGATTTTTAATTTGCAAATCAGATAGAATTTCTTAAATCCGATTTCAGATTACTTCTCAACATAATATTTACTATTTTATAAAATTTTGGGAATCGTTTGGAATCAGTCAAATTTTAACCATTAAATAATATTAATAATTCATTTTTTAAATTACCTTTTTCTTTCTTCTCTCTTCTCCCTCCTCACCATGTTTTCTCCACCGCGTTAACCCACCGCCTTTCCCCCTTCTTTTATAAAACATCTCCCTCTCTTTCTCTCTCTAATCTATAACAAAAACTCTCTGTTTCTTTCTCTCTCTCTCTAATCCCTTCTCTCCTCTCTTTCTCACTGTCTCTCTCTTCCTCACTCTCTCTCTGTTTTTTTCCAGCCAAGGAGGCAGATCGCCGGCGGCCTTGCCGCCGGCATGCTGGCGCGCCCTGGTGGCTGGCGCGCCACCGGGCACCACACCCTCCTCCTCATTTCCTTCCCATCTTCTTCTTCTTCACTGTTCTTCTTTTCTTTTCTCTCTCTTACCCCCTTCTTTCTTTCTCTTTCCATCTCTCTATTCCTCTCTCTCCCCTGGCAGCTGCCACCGACGGGACAGACTCGTCGCCAGCCTTTTTCCCCGCTCTCTCTACTGTTCTTCACCTTTCTATCTCTCTCTCTCTATCTCTCTCTAGATCTAAATCCAAATCCTTAAATCCAAACCCAAACCCAAACCCAATTATCCACACCCAAATTCTATAACCCAAAATCCATTTACCCATTGACTTAAGTAATTGGATTCGGGTTATAGGACCTAAACCCGACCCAATAGACGCCCAAATCCACTACTAAACCCAATAAAGGTAATTTTTCATTAAAAACCCTGTTAATGAAATATTTCATTTAAATTACATATCTAACCTTTTTTTGTTATGATTTTAGTATACGGGTGGAGCATTCGGACTCCAAATTGGACGACTTTGGAACCGTTACGACCATAGGAGGACGAGCTACATTATTGTGCCACCTAAGTGAGTGTGTAAGTAAATATAATGTATCTTATTATTCATATACATACGAATAACATGTTGATGGAATAATAACATAAAGTTAGTTGATGCAGACATATAACTCTTCCCAATTGATATTGTAATAGTTATAATCATGTATTATGGAGGTAATACTGTTATAACATGCTAAGTAGTGATGATGTTATAATACTGATAGGCACATTGTTACAACATGCTAGGTAATGAGGATTTATAGTACTGATAGGTAATACTGTTATAACATACTAGGTATTGATGATGATGTAGTACCGATAACAAATGTGTAATATAGATATACCAATTGTTAGTATATTTATGTGGTACCATTGATATCCTGATACACATTATATATTATCGTGATTGTACTACTATAGTATATATTACTGCTTCCTTCATTTACCACTCACTAGGTCGCTTTCTGACGACCCTGGGTTTGCGTGCCCAAGTTGGAGATCCGAGATATTGATGTATCAGATATTTTTCGAGATTATTGTGCGACCATCACCCTTTTTAATTCATAGGTATCTTTGTGAGTTGTTTCTGTTATCTTATTTATCCCTGTTTTCATATCTGTTCTGATCACTGTCCCTTTTTACAGGTATTCTTGTACTATTTATGCTGAACTTATTGTGTATCTTATATATATTCCATGTACTGAGACTTAGCGTATATACGTGAGGGTATTTCCGCGCTACGTATATACGTCGTCGTAGCGTCTCCGTACCCTCAGGGTCGGGGCATTACAGTTGAGGGAGGAGATTCTTCTCTCCACCCACCAAGTTCTCTTCTTGATCCTTAAAGGAGATGAGAAGCCTCCAAGAGAAGATTATATCATAGTAGATGGTGGTGGAGAGGAAATCTTACCCATCATATATATATATATATATATATATTATATATATATATATATATATATATATATATATATATATATATATATATATATATATATATATCATCAAGGAATCCTAATTCAACTCATCATAGATCTAGACCCTTGATTGATAACACGAGTTCCACACGTATAAATGAGTCCCACATCTTAATTTAAATACACTCATGGCTAAGTGTAATTGAAGCGTGTGTAGACCCAAACTATTTGGGTTGATCAATTCTTTATTAGGTCCAACAGTATAGGCTTATAGAGGCGGGTGTATAAATCCAATTAGACTTGTGCAGGCCCAAGTTAGTTTAGACTCTAGTCCAAATAAGTTTAAAATCTCCCACTTGGGCCAAAAAACTCATACTAGAAGGATATTATGCATAACTTTATGATACCAAAACTTTAACCGTCAATAAATCACGTTTCAAAATAATCTGGTCCATTACGTGTCCTGCCACCGAACATGGTGGTTGTTACCTTCTGTATAATCAAGATAGAACCTTTCACATCACAAGTTTCAGAACCCTTAACGACATAGATCAAATGTGAACGTTTGACATGAAAATGTCTTCTGATTAAATAAGATACAATTCCAACTGATTTCCACTTTATGACTCCAAGAGTCTAACCTTATGACTCCAATGAGTCTATCTTTATGGCTCCAACGAATCTAATTGCTAACAAAATCAAATGCGCAAATTAAACTCAAAAGGAATTTAAAGAAAGCAGTTATACTTTATTATCGGAATCAACAAATATAGATAAAGTGCACTTAGATATAATGTCTGATACATAAAATTATCCACTCCCACTAAAGTAGGATATCATCATGACTAGCCATCTCCATATGAGAATATGCTCTAAGAAGGTTTAGGCGGTAGTCTTTAATGAGTGGATCTGTAATGTTAAAAATTATACCAACACTATTAACAGACACAATATGATTCCGAACTTTATTCTTGATGACAAGAAACTTGATGTCGATATGCTTCAACTTTATTGAACTCTTGTCACTGTTGCAGTAAAGCTCTATAACTTTTATTGTCACAGTGTAGCTGTAATGGCCTCTTGACTAAATCCACCATCTTCCTGCAATCAGAAAACTGTAACCTGAAGTGAACTTATTGTCGATACATCCAGCATAATCTGAATATGTGATTCGATCAGCTATAACTGATTAGATTTTATGTAGTCTTCTTTAATATCACATTACCTTCTTTGCAGTCTTCCAGTGATAAAACCCAAGATTGATCAAATATCTGCTAAGTTTCTCAACAGTATATGTTATGTCTGGACGAGTACAAACTTGAGCATACATCAGACTTTCAACTGCCGATGCATATGAAATGTCTTTCATTGCTCTTTTTGTAAGTCGTTCTTGAGACATTGGAGTAGAAGACTCAACTTATCTCTTTTAGTGACAGGTGTATCACCTAAAGAGCAATTTTCATACCATATCTATCTAGCACCTTATTGATATAGACTTTTTGTGATAAATCTAATATTCCACGTGTCCTGTCACGTTGAATCTGAATGCCTATCACAAAAGAAGTGTCTCCAAGATCTTTTATCTCAAATTATTTGAGAGAAAACTTTTGATCTCAAGTAAAAAAGTCATATTGTTACTTACTAGTAAAATGTCATCCATATATAACACAAGAAATATAAATATACTCTCTTTAAATTTATGGTAAATGTACTGATCAACACGTTCTCCTTAAAATCAAAAAAATCTGATATTACTTGATCAAATTTTAAATATCATTGACGTGATGCTTGCTTTAGATCATAAATAGATTTCTTTAATTTGCGAATCAAATATTACAAAACCTTGGCTTCAATATTGTCTAGTCGCACCATATAGATTTCTTGGCAGTCTTAATATTTATTTGGGTAACTTTAGGTCAAAATGGGCCATTAGTGCCATAATAATTCTAAAAGAATTCTTCATAAAAACTAGGAAGAAAGTCTCCTTATGGTCAATCTCTCTGTTTGAGTGAATCTCTTTGCGACAAGACGTGTCTTATACCTTTCGACATTGTCTTTGGAATCCTGCTGGTTTTGAACACCCATTTACAACTAATTGGTTTTTTTTCCTTTAGGTAACTCTACTAAATCCCAAACATCATTGTCTTTTATGAATTTTAACTCATCTTTCATGACAGTTGACCACTTAGTGGAGTGAATGCTGAGTTTGACCTCATTCAAGGATGTGGGGTCATCCTTTAACTCTATGTCAAACTCATGCTGTTGAAGATAAACTATATAGTCATTACAATGGCTGATCCTCTTCCTGTTGATCTCCTAGACACTTGTGCTTGAGAATTTTCAGGCTCTACCTTATTAGCAGGATCTACTTCAGGATGAACTGTATCTGTATCTTGTTAGGGTACAACTGTATTTTCATTCTGAAGTGAAATAACTACTTCATTATTTGGAACAGTTATCATAGATATAACAATTTGTTCTTCCCTAAATGTGAAATTATTGTGTAGTTGACTCTCACTGTTATGAATATCGTCAATAAATTTATCTGTCTCTATTATGTTCTTAGTGAAGAAACAGTAAAACCTAATACCTTTAGACCTCTCAGAACACCCTACGAAGAAACAACTAGCTGTCCTTGAGTTCAGCTTCTTTTCATATGATATATATGGCCGAGCTTCCGCTGAACAACCTCAAACATGAAGATGCCTAATGCTGAGAGATTTTCTAGTCCATAACTCATATGAGATTTTAGTTATTGTTTTACTAGCTACTCTATTAAGGAGGTAAACAAACGTCTTTAAGGCTTCACTTTATAATGATTCTATAGAATAGTGTGAGCTATTATATTCCTAATCATGTCCTTTAGTGTGTGAGGAGAAGACTATCTCAATGAGTTTCCTCTTCTTCCACTCTCCTCTCTCTCTAGCTTAGGTGTGAGGAGAAGAGGGTTGCCCTGGCTTCTATTTATAGAGTTAGGGAGGCTTGTGGGGAGTGGGGGGGGTGCAGATTCCCACTATGCGAATAGCATCCCACAAAACCCAATTTGCAAAAGTACCCAAAATGTAGAATATGCAACTTTTATTTGCATTACAGTTGGTTCAGATATAAGTTACTACATCCTTCCTTAAAATAAGTTTAGTCATCTAAACTTGACATACCTCAGTCTTGAAATAGGTGGGGATATTTCTCCACCATCTCCTCTTCACACTCCCAAGTAGCTTCTTGCTTTGAGTGATGTTGCCACAACATTTTCACAAAAGAGATTGTTTTGGACCTTGATGTTTGCTCTTTTTTGTCTAAAATCTGAATGGGATACTTAATATAGCTTAGGTTTTTCTTGTACTTAGAATGATGTGTAGTTTATGACATGATATGGATCTGGCACATATTTTCTCAGCATAAAAACATGAAATATATTATGCACACTAGCCAACTCAGAAAGTAAGGCTAATTTGTTTGCAACTTTTCTAACTCTCCCAAGCACCTCAAAGGGTCCAACAAATCTTAGAGTTGGCTTACCCTTATTTCCAAATAATTCCTTTAGTTGGAGATACTCTCAAAAATACATGATCTCGTATTTGGAATTCTATTTTCTCCTCCTATTGTTTGCTTTGAGCAGTCTTGAGTCGTTCCCTAATCAACTTGATCTTCTTGGTAGTTATTTGCAAAATCTCATGTCCAAGCAAACTTCTCTCGCCAACTTCTGCCTAAAATACAAGAGATTTACGTTTTCTACCATACAGAGATTCATATGGTGCTCTCCCAGAGCTGTTGTTACAAGAGAATTCTACCAAAGGTAGGTGATCTTCCAACTGCCTTCTGAATCTAATAACATGACCTAAGTATGTCTTCCAAGGTCGTATAGTTCTCCCTCTGCCCATCTGTCCGAGTGTGGAAAGCTGAACTAAATCCCACCTTGATTCCCAATGCATTTTGTAGGCTTTGCTAAAAACCAAAAGTAAAGTGATGATCTTTATCTGACGTAATCTCCATGGGTACACCATGCAATCTGACTACCTCGTTTATGCTAGCCAATTTATCCAAGGAATGTGTCATCTTAACGGTGAAGAAATGTGCTGATTTTGTAAGTTTATCAACAATCACTCATATTGCATCATTGCCACATGAAGATCTCGGCAAACCAATTACAAATCCATTGCAATCTTGATCCAGTTCCTCTTAAGAATAGGGAGGGTTTGAAGTAATCCTACCAGATTCTGTTGCTCAATCTTAACTTGTTGACACAGACAAGTCACTGTAAGACATTCTGCAACTTCTCTCATCATATTGTTCTACTAGTAGAACTCTCACAGATCTTTATACGTCGTAGTGCTCCTGGGATGAATACTCTAAGCAAGATGATGAGCCTCATCCATAATCTCCTTCTTTAGTTCTACAACATTCGACAAACACAATCTGGTACCACATCTTAAAACATCATCCTGGATGACGAACTTAGGTCTCAATCCCTTCTCAAGCTCTGAATCATTCTTTATGCCACTTCTCAACTTTACTTTTTGAAAGTGATAACTCCGTGGAATTAGGTAGCACATGTCTTAATGCGGTCAATACTTCACACCCTGGTTGACTTGGGTCTCACTAATGTTACCGCCCGTGGCCAGAATGCCTATATAAGGACTGTGCAGATCAAACACCCTCATGGAGGGGTCACATTAAGATCCAACACAACTTACTTAATTCCAATGTATATATCGATATTTCTGATTAAGATGCATGCAATAAGGGGCTCATTCATAATCACAAAAGTGTCCAAACATGTCAACACAAGTGACAAACATGCATATCAATGCATTAATAACCAATATCTCGCCATGCATATCAATGCACTAATAACCAATAATCTTGCTAACAACCAATAATCTCGCCCATGCATATCAATGCACTAATAACCAATAATCTCGCTAATAACCAATAATCTCGCACATGCATGTGCATCTTAGCATATCTCTATATAAGCTAAATTATGAACTATGTCCAAAGATCCAATATGTCCTTGCATGTATATCATTTTCATAAGATATCCAATTCTTATCATGTGTGTAGTTTATTCATAAATTATATGCGAAAAAATACTACTCAATATGCACAATCACAATCATTCAACATGAATCAGTAAATACATGCTGAGTAAATACATGCCGCCAATATGCATAAATACATACTGCAAATATGCATAGATATCTTTGTCCAAAATGCCTTGAACTTTTTACATAACATAAAATCTACATGTATAAAATTCATAGCCTCTATTATCTATGTCATGAGTTCATCACTTACCAAAAGATCATGATCAATGGTCTTAACTGCTAGTCCAAGATGACTTCCAACTCCTACTAGAAGTTCCTAGTAACAAACAATATATACCATCATCCTTCGAAATTTTATAGCCTGTTAGCATGCTTGATTTGGCCATTTAAGCTATAAACCCCTTTATAAATAAAATACCCAAACTATACTTCTAATGCTCTCTACTATGTTTAGGTATTTTTATAGAATTTTTAGGAATTTTTTATGACAAGTTTAGAGTAAAAAAATGCGCCTTTATGTAAATTTCAGAAAGTCTGAAAGTCAAGGGGGCCTTACAGTAAATATTAAAAATGCTGTTCAGCATGATCCAGGGGCTCTATCTGCAAATTTACACATCTCAGGTGTCATTAGTAATTTTACACTAATTTAGAATAAATTGGGATTTAAAATAAATTTCAGTTCGGGGGCTGATGGAATTTCCACTCCTCTCTTCTTCCATCAACAACAGCTACTCCAAACCTATTTTAGCTGGGTTTGGATGGCTGCTGCCGCAGGCAGTGCTCGAGGCCACCCCGGCCGCGGGAATGAGCCAGCGAACGTCGGCCACCCCGGCGATCAGTCACCGCCGAGCTGCTGTTCGCTGGAAAACTTTTTCTCTATTTCTCTCTCTTTTTTAAGAATGCTCATATATTAGAGACATGCTCTAGCTAAAATTGGGTGTACCCTAGTTCCTAAACATTATAGAAAAATTAAATTAAAAGAAGACGTAGAAATTGTTTTAGGTAGACGTGTGCAATAAGAGCTCATGAGCATGTCAGATTATAATATACAAGTGCTTTTTATTTGCAAACAATTAACTTGCACTTACACTTTGTATTAGTTTATAGAGAATTTCTTGCAATTTTTTGAAAACATAAAATTCTTTCAGTGTTACTTTAGTGAATGTGGATGTTCCGACGCAAAGTATGAGAGTGATTTTGGACAGTGAAAAATATTTTCAAGATATCGTATCCTGTCTGTTTACACCCCTGTTCGAGCCAACCCGACCATGCAAGAGTTGCTGGTGCAAAATTAAGAAACTGATTAAAATATCTAGCGAAGATGATTGATCTGCTGACCGAAAGGAAAATAGACTAATTTCTATGTTTTAACAACTTTATATGGTTTTTTTTTAAACTCCAAGCATGTGACCAGGGGTAGACTCATATACAGTCCAGTGTCGGCCAACACTCACACTAAATTTATAAAATAATAAAATAATACATACAGATTGTATATAATATCTTCTTTTTAGATTATTTTTATTAAGATAAAATAATTTAACATTTAAGTTATTGGAGGTCACAAGTTCAAGTCTGATAGATTTTTTTTCCTCTTATTATATTATATTTATAAATTCTTATTATATTTAGTTTCGCACTAGAAAAACATCTTGCATCCTCCTGCATGTGATTAAATAATGTGATTAGTGTTAATGAATGAGAGTGATGGAAACGGGAGGGAGGCCTACCAACCACGAGCCACTTCCCTCTCCCTTCTCACCTTCCCTCACCAACTCCACGCATCTAGAAACACCACCAAAAAACAAATCAACCCAACACCACCACCACTCTCCCTTCTCTCTCTTTTTCTTAAAAAAAGTTGGGGGGGGGGGGGGGGGGGGGGGGGGGGGGGGGGGGGGGGGTCAAACATCTATAAATCTTCAACCCCTTTTCTTCACATTAAGCGACTGACAGTGCAAACTGGTCACAGAGAAGAAAATCAGAGCTAAGTAGCAATGGGAAGGTCTCCGTGCTGTGAAAAGGCCCACACCAACAAAGGCGCATGGACCAAAGAAGAAGACGAGCGCCTCGTCACCTACATACGCCACCATGGCGAAGGCTGCTGGCGGTCCCTCCCCAAGGCCGCCGGCCTGCTGCGTTGCGGCAAGAGCTGCCGCCTTCGCTGGATCAACTACCTCCGGCCAGATCTCAAGCGCGGTAATTTCACCGAAGACGAGGACGGCCTCATCATCAAGCTCCACAGCTTACTAGGCAACAGGTAAGAGTTTATGTTATCTGAATATGTCGTTCTCTCTGGTCTGATATCATGAACAAGTCATTGACTTCGTGACACGTTCTCCAGATGGTCTCTGATAGCAGGGAGGCTACCAGGAAGGACAGACAATGAGATAAAGAACTACTGGAACACACACATCAGAAGGAAGCTAGTAGCCAGGGGAATAGATCCAGCCACCCACCGGCCACTGCACGCTCCTCCGGTCTCAGACGCGGCCATCACTTTTGCGAGAAGAGAAGAGAAGAGCAGCAGCAGCAGCATTGACGAGTTGATGCCGAGGCATTGCTTGGATTTGAATTTGGAGCTCCGCATAAGCCCTCCCTCCATCCGAGGCCAGGCTGAGGAGTCTGTGAAGAGGGAAGAAGGGCTTTGTTTTGACTGCAGGTTGGGGCTGAGGAGCAGCACTGGATGCAAATGTAGTGGTCTTTTGGGTCTGAGCACAGGTGTGCTAGACTTCAGAAGCTTTCTGATGAAGTGAAAAAAAGGCCAATGTTGAGTGTTGTATTTAGTTTTGGGGAGAGATATTTCTAGCTTACAAGCCTTTTTTTTGGTCATGAAAAAAAAATAAACCGATTTCATTATAACTGACAATTACCTTGCCCCAAATATGAATTCATATTTGGGCTCAAGGTAACTATCAGTTGGATTTAGATCTGAATGGTTAGATTCGAGTTCGGCAAAAAACACTACTATATTTTTTCCCTATTGGATTTAGCACGCTTGTGTGATCAAGTTTTGGCAGAAAATCTGCATGTATTATCAACCAAAAAACATAAATAATAAGATAAAAAAGCCAACGAGACTAGACTGGGCTACAACTTATGTTCAAAAAACAAAAATTAACAAAATAACAAATAAATATTAATTTGGGTCTTTATTAGAATCAATCCAAATCTAGTTCTATTTAAATTTTAGAAAAGATATAATATTTTTTCTTATATCTAAATAATCAACTAATTCTATTTAGCTTTTTTTTGAGGTAATATATATGTACAACTATAATTATTGAAGGCATGTTCAAAAAATTAGTTTAATTAGAAATCACAGCATCAAGTAAAAAACATGAAATAAAAATAATTAAATTAGAAATCAAAACATTAAGAGAAAACCATCAATTTGATATAGTCCTGGGAAAGAAAAGGAATCAACTAAAAAATAAAATCTTAGTGACCGACATGTTAGCCTGGTGGTGACACCCCTCCCTTTTAAGGAGGTTCCAAGTTTAATCCCCACATTGCCGAATTGTTTAAAATATTTCCTCAAAATTAAAATAAAAATTCTTAACATACTAAAAAATTAAAAGATATATTAGATCATTGACTACAGTAAACTTCATTTTACTACTTTTCACATGCACTTATAAATTTCTTATTTTATGGAAAACTATCATATTTAGCAAAAAAAGTCACTTTGGCTTTAGTTTGAAAACTTAGTTGCGTAGTGTCTTTTATTGAAGCACAATAATGTAGATTTTTCGTTAGAAGTAAGCACAAGAGGAATGGAGGGACTTTTAATTTTTTTAGATTTTCTTTTGTAATTTATATGCTTAGTAATAGATTAAAACTTTACAAAATGTAGTTACATTCAATTATTGTGGAAAGTGTCCGCATGCACTTCTATGTGTTTTTGAAGTACTCTGCGTATTTAAATTAAAAAATTAAATCTACTGACACAAATTAGATTGAAGTCTTATCTAACTTAGAAGAAAATCTTTCAAATTAGAATCTCAATATTACTGGACTTGTAAATTAGAATCTTCCTCTCATAAAAAGTCTTAAGAAATAAGACCAGGGCTGAAAAAATATGGTATGTGTTGGAAAGAGAGAGTTTACTGATGGGGAAGTTGATAAGGATCGTCGAGGGGTCGTCGAGGAGATCGCCAAGGAAGTCGACGACGAAGACGAAGGGAACAACAGCTGTAAATAGCAGCAGCAGAAAAACAGTCGGGTCGGTCGACCGGTCCGGTCGACCGACATGCACAACATGCACAGGGCCTTAGGCGGCGACCAGCCCGGTCGATCGAAAGACCCTGACTGCAGGAACCTAACTCTCTGTTATTTGGGGTCGACTGGACGGGTCGACCGGAGAGGAGGTCGGTCGACCGGCCGGGTCGACCGACAGTCGGGTTTGGGCCAAAATCTGCTGCTCTGCAAATTTGGGTATTTAAGCCTAATGTTGATTTCTAGGGTTGTATCTTGTAGAAGCCCTGCGGAAATTGTATTAGCTGTGAGTTCTCTTGCATTCAAAGAGAAGAAGAGCTATTGTAATCATCTTCCTAAAATATAAATCTCTCCATTGATTGCCCGAGGACGTAGGCATTGAGGCCGAACCTCGTTAAATCTTGTCTTTGGGATTTGTGCGTTCTTCGTGTGATTGTTGGGTTGTTCTTTGTGCTGGAGATCTTGGGATTCTCTATTGTTTGGTTGTTGTGATTGGATAGCGCGCACAACAAGTGGTATCAGAGCATCCAGGTTGCTCTTGGGATTTCTTTTGAGGATTCGGAGGGCTCGAGATCTGATCCGGTGGAGATCCTGTATCGGTCTCAGATCAGAGGTAACGGTGTTCGTGGAGATGTGTCGTGTGTCGATCTCAGAAGGACGCAAGGAGGGCTTGTGGAATCTGTGGTGGAGTAGATCCGGTGAGAAACTCGATTTAGGGTTTCAAGGGACAGGTAAAAATCCGATTTTTATCTGAGTAGAGATCTATTTCCAGTTGGTTATTCTTCCGCATAGATAGAGGATCAGAAATCTCAATGGCAGAGGAAAGTACTTCTGTTAAGATCATGCATCCTCATCCGAGGATCGACGTGGTGAAGTTCAACGGTACAAATAACTTCGGGATGTGGAGATGTGAGGTTATGGATGCGCTGAATGCATCGAACCTCGAGGACACTCTCCTATTGGCGAAGAAGAAGAACACTACCACTGATGAAGAGTGGGCGAAGATGAACAGGTCGGCATGTGGCTTGATACGTTCATGCTTGTCACAAGACATAAAATACCTTGTGCAACATGAGACGTCAGCGAAGAAACTGTGAAAAACCCTTGAAAGAAGAAGTACCTGACGAAGAGTGTAGAGTCCAGGTTGCAGCTTAAGAGTAAGCTGTATCAGTTTCGAATGAAGAAGGGGAGCACAGTAAATGAGCACATCAACCGATATACGAAACTTCTTAAGATCTGCTAAATGTGGATGTCACGGTAGATGAGGAAGATAAGGCGGTCATCTTTCTGAATTCACTTCCTGCAGAGGAGTATGAGACATTCACTCTGACCTTCATTAATGGAAGGCAGACCTTGGATTATGATGAGGTGTCGTCTGCACTGTCGAGTTATGAGACGAGGAAGAAGGAGAGGCATCCTTCACAGTAAGCTCATCAGCGGAGGCACTGGAAGTAAGAGGCAGAAGTTCATCGAGGAAGGGCAAGGAGATTAGAGGAAGATCGAAATCCAGGTCGGGTTTCAAAAATCTGAAGAGGAATCAGTGTGCCTTGTGCAAGGAACTAGGACACTGGAAAGCAGAATGCCCGAAGGCCAAAGATAAAAAGGTGGAGTCAAAGACCGAGACGAATCTAGCATGGGCAGATAGATCGGATGATGACTCATCGGTGTTCTCTCTCTCGGTTACTACCCCTACTGTTAGTAACTCAGATAGTGCTGAGTGGATCTTGGATAGCGAGCCACCTATCATGTGTGCCCGAACAGGGCCTGGTTTTCTAGCTTTGAGAACCTGGATGGATGTTACATGGTCATGGGGGATGACCATCCGTGTAATATAGAAGGGATGGGTACAGTTCGCATCAAGATGGATGATGGGATAGTTCGAGAGTTGAAGGAGGTGAGGTATGTACCTCAGCTCAAAAGGAATCTTATCTCAGTTGGCACTTTGGAAGCATCGGGCATGGTGATATCTGTTCGAGATGGCGATCTCAGGATGATCAAGGGCTCGATGGTGGTGATGAAGGGCGTCCGCCGAGGCAATCTTTACTACTTGAAGGGTAGTACGATTACAGATCAGGTGGAGACTTCTAGTTCTCAGATAAAGGTGGCCCGGAGGACTGGCAGGGAAAGGTCGGACAGGAAGAAGAAGAATCTTTGTAAGCTCCTGCAAAGAAGGAAGGTGCTGCTACCTGCAATTTGGAAGGTGGACACAGCGTTCTGGACAAGAAGAAGGTGAGATTCAGCACCAGTACTCACCGCAATGAAGGTCTTCTTGATTGTGTTCACATGAGCGTATGGGGACCTGCTAAGACGGCATCGCTTGGAGGTCACAGGTACTTTGTCTCGTTTATTGATGGTTCATCTAGGCATGTTTGGATATATCCGATGAGACAAAGGGGTGAAGCCTAGATGTGTTGGTGAAGTGGAGAGGAAGAATGGAGAGGCAGATAGGTAGGAAGATAAAGGAGCTTCATATGGTAATGTTGAAAAGGACATGTACCAGTTCCTACATTTGGCCAGAACACAGGGATTGCAACTCACTTCACAACAGGTACTGATGGGTTGGCTAAAGATGTAGTCCGTTCCTTGCTGGAGGAGGTTCGGCGGTGTGTTGTCTAATGCAGGATTAGACAGGTCGTTTTGGGCTGAGGCGACTGAGTATGCTAGCCATCTCATGAACAGGTCGACTGCGATAGGAGGTAAAGCTCCATTGGATATTTGGTCTGGGAAAGCTGCTCTAGATCATGGTGTGCTGCGGGAGTTTGGAAGTCCGCCTACTTCAGTGCCAAGAGTGGCAAGGTGAATCCGCGGGCAAAGAGGTTTGTCTACTTGGGCGTCAAGGGAAACAGCTACAGGTTGTGGGACCCGAAGACAAGAAGATCATGATGAGCAGAAATGTCACTTTTGGAGAGACTTCAGAGTTGAAGTCCATCGTCTCTCAGCAGGTGGAGAGGACGAAGACCAAGGGAAGATCGCAGCGGGTGGAGGTTGATGCTACTCCATCATCTCCAGTTGGTTTGGCATCAAAGGATACTTCAGCGGAGGTGACACCGGGTGGAGTTCATGATACCAAAGGTGATGCTGAACAGGTTGACGACATTGTTGAGGATGTCGAGTTGTTTGCAGCTATAGGAACAAAGGTGAAACCACGCTTGTGAGGAAAGAAGCATGAATCTCAAGCTTGTGATCGTGACAAGCTGAAGTTGAAGGCCGTTGCTCTCCATGATGGTCGGGAAGAGGTTCATATGACTCGGTCAGACAGATTCACTGCTGCAAATAGAGGTATTAGTGCTTGAGCTTGATGAAGCTCATCTTAAATGAACTACGGTTGGCTTGATCCTTTTGGGCAAAGGTACGTAGGCAGCCGTAAAGGCGCAGCCATATGGTGATGCAACTCTTATGGAGCTATTTGGGTTCTCGAGAAGCTGTTTGGATCTTCACGCAGAGGTGAAGAGGTGTGGTCATTTGGAGCTTCACGTAGAGGTGGAGAGCTTCACGTAGAGGTGAAGTGTTGTGGCCAGTTGGACTTCACGGAGAAGTGTTGTGGTCTCGATAAACAGGTGATCTTCTGGTGAGAAGATGTTGAGCTTGCATAAGGAGGGGTGTGCATCCAGTTGAAGCCGATGATGTTTGGTGTGTTCTACTCAAACTTGGTTGGACCGTCAGTGGAAGACAAGTAGACTAGATAGAGCTAGTCAGTTGGAGAGTCAGTGTTGGCTCATGAGGAAGTCTTCGTGAGGTTATGAAGTTGAGGAGTAAAAGCCATGTTGGTGATCGGCATGTATGAAAATTCTCCTAAGGTGAAGTGCAGGGAAGGCATGTGCGATGTTTTCCAGGAACAG